>AWOL01S0054387.1:0-15581 GCA_000715115.1 Nicotiana otophora | reverse complement strand
GGAGTTAGACCGCAGCTTATGCTCGGTAGTTTCGATTGTGAGAACCAGTGCAATTGGATGCGTTAGGTAGTATTCCTATGAGTGGAATTTGTGCTTCGATGAGCGATTGAATGACTATATGATAAGTATGATGTGAATGTGGGATGTGTTCACATGGATTGAATGAGACAAATAAATTTTACTTGTGACTCAAGAGTTTGCTATTGGGTACTTGATTCCTGTTTTGATGTGACGTGCGGTCTTGAGTTGTGAGTGCGTTGAGAGATTTGTCATGTTGTTTAATTATGGAGAGAAGTAGATCTTCATGTCGTTTTGATGAGTTCAAACTCAGAAATATTAAGTGATTCCGTAGTAATTGTGGCTGCGAAAGGGTATAGCTATATGTCAATTTTAGGCTAAGCAAGTGGGTTATCTCCTGCGGAGTAATCTACATAGGCGTGTTCCTTATAATGTTGAGTGAAGAGTTTCTTTTCTACCAGCTAGGCGTATGTGTTGAGATTTGAATTTGAATCCTGTTGAGAAAGTTGACTTGACTGTCACGAGAATAAATGCAAAATTAGCGTGTGATTGAGGTATTTTATGGTGAGTGTTGCGTAAGCTTAAGAAGAATTTTCGTTGAACTGACTGCGGTATTATGGCAGTAATAAAGTATGATATTGTGAGTTATGGAGTATTTTATTGTATGGATTTGAGCCAAGTGGGGGAGCCTTCTATTGACAATTCAATTTCATAGATATATGTTAAATTTTAGTTTTGGTCTGAGCCATACTTGTGGGTTAGTTATGACTTGCAGAGGTGGAGATCGAGGATGACTCAGGTAAAGAAATTTCTGGATACGGGTTACATTGTACTTTATGAAAATATATAAATTATGGAACGATTAATTTGTTATTTTGAAGGATGTAGTGCGCACGAATTATAAAATTGATTGGTCGTGTTAAGGTAAGGTTACTTCTTTGAATGTTGAGTGTGCTAAAGGAACACGTGTCTTTCGGCCCGTTTGGGCGGAGCAAATTAGATTTGAACAGAGTGAATGACTCTCGAGAGGGTTCTAATGGATTCAAAATGTATATGTGGCAATTGAAAATATTTCGAATTTGTATATCACTAGAATCAGTTACTTACACTGGATAGTATCGGGACGTGCGATAATTCTATTTGACTATGGATTCTACATTTCAGTATAAGAAAGAAAAGAGGAATAATTTTAAATTCACATAAGGTTCTTAAGAGTGGGTGTCTCGGTTGTAGTATTTATGGAGGTGTTTAAGAAGAATATAGTGAGCTTTGGGTAAGGATCGTAATGTTCTGACAAGGAGAAGTGTCAACTTGAGGGTAATTCAGAAGAAACTAGAAGAAAAATAAGACAACTGGGTAGTAGGCTAGACCGGTATCGTAATGGTATGTTCGGTTCTTTTGGGATAATTATGATGTGGTGAGACTTTACAGATATTTCAGTGGCAATATTCTTGGGTTTGGTGACCTGCGTGGATTGGTCGAGTTAGAAGAATTCAGTTTTGATAGCTTGGTTATGTGCAAATGGATTTGAAATTGTTCTTGATGGTTTCTACCATGGTTTGAACTAGATATTTCTACCGATGTGGGAGACATGTTGTGCATTGTGAATTCCTCATGGATGAGAGGAAATGGAAGATTTCTTATTGATCGGGTATGTAATATGCTTGTGACTCAGCGTTAATAAGGAGATTCTCGTGCTTGTCACATGAGGGCATAATAGATATGGTGTGTTGTGCGGGATTAAGACTTACATGTACAAGATGGCAGTTCATTCTAGAAAGCAAAACCACGAATTATGGACAGCATGGTAAATTTTAGATGTTTAGATGGATATTATAACTACTCGGTAATCCCTGAGAAAGGTGTGCATTTCAAAAGGGGCATTGTGTTTTGACTTTCGGATATCATTGGTATTGCGATACTCACATGGTTAATAGACTGTTGATATTCCAATTATTGTTATGTGGCACGGGAGGAAATGTGGAAGTATTCCTCATAGGATGATCGTGCGTGAAAGATATGTTAGTCATTCGAGTGCTGGAGTTGGGACCAGTCACAGCGATTCCCGTGTTCTATGAATGTGAAGACTGGGGGTTCTCAGAAGCATATTGTTTCAGGGCTGCGGCCTGTTTGAGGTGAGTATTTTATTTTAACTCAGTGGAGGCACTAGTTGCCTTTGTGATGACTACGCGCTACGAGTGTGTATATATATGTGTGAGGTTTGAGCCCATGTGAGGGTATCGGGCAAGTATTCAGACTCTGAAAAATGTTTAGACTATGATATTCCTAGAGTTGACGGTTAAGCGTAAAGTTATGATGTTTCTCGTATTTGTATATTTGTTGAGAACCATCTGGGCTATACTTGAGGTTACAAAGAGGCTAATTCCTTGAATAAAGTGGGTAGTTACTATTTCTGTGTTCACTTGCCAATTTGAGTTGTGATAGCGCACTTTGCACATGCCTACTCTATGGTGTGTTATTTATACCAGTCCAGAAGCATGTGAATTTTATTCCATTTATCATAGATATATGTACTTATTTGGTTACTCCTATATGATATGCTTGGACTGGAGGCTTGCGACCATGACAACGGATTATGTTATTGACACGTGAGTTATCTGTGCGGATCTATATATTGATACGATAGCATGTGAGTTATCCATGCGGGTTGTTATTAATGTGAGCTCTAGGAGAGCTAGTTACCATTATTAGATTCGCGTGTCTTGGTTTTGCCATGTATGGTGAGCTCATAGCATGTCGGTTGTAGAAGTACTTGTTGAACTTGCGAAACGGTTCTCTTCTTTGAAATATTTTTCCATTTTTGGGTACACGGATTGCGCAGTTTGCGAATTGGATTAGATTAGTGTGGCATGTTTGTGGGATAGTTGTGTTTAATAATATATGGTCATTGGACCTAGAATGGGTACTATCAGGTTTAATTATGGTATATTTGGGAGGATGACATTGAAAGTCGGCTTAGAAAGTGATTATGGTTTTGGTTGGGGCAAAATCACTCCATGACTTGTTGATCTGATAAGGGGTTATGAGATTCCACGTGTTTGTTTTATTATCAGCAGTGTAGGAAAGTTTTGGAACGAGGTTTTGTGGGATGTTTACTTGGTTAGTTTGGAGTAGTTACCGATATCATAAATGGTGTTGCGAGTATGCGAGTTGTGTGATATATCATGTGATCACATCGTGAGTTATGGCTATGACTTGATATAGTTTGTTCGGACTTATACAGTGTGTGGATATGAGATTCGGGTCTTGAAACAAATTCTGGATGTTAGAAATAAGGCTCCAAGGTTTTTGGGCTAAGGTTAAATTAATGATTTTCAGTTATGTTGTGTTGTCAGGCCTATATATAATATGATGACGTGGGATCACCCTCGGGTATGTGCGTGGTAAGGTGGAATAGTGATTCGAAGGTTTAGGAACAAATCTTAGCATGCAGTTTACGTCATAGTTTTGGAGGGCAGTATAACGAGAATTAGGTGCACGGGTTCAACTGAGTACAACATTTCACCCTCAGACGGACGGACAGTCCGAGAGCACTATTCAGATATTGGAATATATGATACGCGTTTGTGTTATAGATTTCGGGAGTTCTTGGGATCAATATATGTCACTGACAGAATTTTCTTACAATAATAACTACCAAATGAGCATTCAGATGGCTCCATATGAGGCTTTATATGGGAGACGATATCGATCTCCGGTGGGTTGGTTTGAGCCGGATGAGACTAGACTATTGGGTACTGATTTGGTTCAAGATGCTTTGGAGAAGGTTAAATTGATTCAGGAGCGACTTCACATGGCGCAGTCTAGATAGAAGAGTTATGCCGACTGGGAGGTCCGTGATGTTGCTTACATGGTCGGGGAGAAGGTTCTGCTCAAGATTTCACCCATGAAGGGTGTGTTGAGGTTCGGGAATAAGAGCAAGTTGAGACCTCAGTATATTGGGTCTTTTGAAATACTTAAGAAGATTTGAGAGATGGCTTATGAACTTTCATTGCCACCTAGTCTATCATGGGTTCATCTAGTGTTCCATGTGTCCATGCTCTGAAAGTATGTTGGGAATCCGTCTCATATTTTGAATTTCAGTACAGTGCAACTGGACGGTAATTTGACTTATGATGTGGAGTCGGTGGCCATTTTAGACCGACAGGTTCGAAATTTGAGAAATAAAGAAATTACCTCCGTGAAAGTGTTATGGAAAAACCAACAGGTTGAAGAGGCCACTTGGGAAGCCGGGGAGGAAATGAAGAAGAAGTACCCACATTTGTTTGAATAGTCATGTATTTATAAAGTTGTGTTCTATGAAAATGCTATGAGTTACCTTCTATGAATTATGTATCAGCTGTATAGTTGATGTTAAAGGTGTTCCTTTTTGGTAGTATACTGCTCGTGAGGCCACGATTGGCATTTTTTTTAATGTTATGTTGCATCGTTGGTTCATGAATTATGTATCAGCTGTATAGTTGATGTTAAAGGTGTTCCTTTTTGGTAGTATACTGCTCGTGAGGCCACGATTGGCATTTTTTTTAATGTTATGTTGCATCGTTGGTTCATGAATTATGTATCAGCTGTATAGTTGATGTTAAAGGTGTTCCTTTTTGGTAGTATACTGCTCGTGAGGCCACGATTGGCATTTTTTTTAATGTTATGTTGCATCGTTGGTTCATGAATTATGTATCACCACAGGTGGTTAGGCCAATTGCAGAGGACACTCTGCCGAGATTTCTGAAAAATTTGGGAGTTAGCCAAATTTTGGGGCCTTAAAGAAGTTGAAATGTTGGAAGAATATCTAAGATATATATGAAGTCAAGAACAATTAAACATGATGGTTAAGGTGAAAAGAGGATAATATTATGCCTAATAATGACTTGTAAAACATTCGAGGACGAATGTTCTTAAGTGGGGGAGAATGTAATACCTCGGAAAAATTTCTAAGTATTTTAAGACCGTTAAGAAGATTGGCGGGTGCTAATTATATCAATTCGGGTATGAAAAAGACTGGTAATTTGAATGATATCAATTAATTATGATAATATATGTATGAGGTGTATTAAAAATGATTTAGGGTCTAAGAAGAGCCCTAAGGCTAAGTCAAGTTGAAATTATATGATGGGATAAAGTTTCTAGTGAGTTTGAACAAGATCTAACTTCAAACGAGCATAACTCTCAAGATATGAAGAGTTATATAGTGTATAACCTATCAAATTAAATCCTTTTGAGTCTAGTTTCCAATTCATCAAATTGTTCGTCATTTAGAGATTTCTACAAGAAGTTATGATCTTTTTACTAAAGGATGATAGAACAGCTATGCTAGTCTTGCGTAGCCTACCCACCATTACGTAGGCAAAATAAGCATGGAAGTGAAGGGGAGGATTAAGCTGCATAGCCAATCTGCGTAGGCTACGCAACCAGCCTACGCAGCTCATTTTCTATAAAATAGGGGAGGTTCGGGGAGAGAGAAAAAGATAATATTTTTGGCTAAGTTTTGGGTTCTAGAGAGAAGGTGGAGCATCCTCAATCCAAATACACATCAAAGGTGAGTTTTATGATATTTTATAATAGATTAATACTAGTTAGTGGTAGTATTAATATCCACATGGGTTGAAATTCATAGGGATTTCTCTAATCTTCAAGAATCATTCAAAAGGGTTCAAGTTATGGTTTGAGCTACAAGAGGTAAATTCTCCACCCTACACTTAAATACAACTATGGATTAAGTATTTGAAATGTATTGTGAAGTAGAAAGTACCAATTGGTTGAAGAATTATGCTAGTCCTTGAAATGGGTAGTTAGGGTTCTTGAATAGAGAAGAAGATGAATAGTGAATTTTTGAATCTTGTTAGGATAGTTGATGATTCTAGTGCTTCAATAGCTTAATAATTATTAAATATTGAATCATATAACCTAGATTGGGGCTTAAAGGCCAATGATAAAATCTATTAAGGATAAAAGGGATATGTATGGGTGAATTGGGCTTGTTGAAGACTTTAATTGAAGATTTGAGGGTCGAGTTGATGTCGGAATTTGATAAAATTTATATGGTTGGACTCGTGGTTGGATGGGCATTCATATTTTGTAACTTTTGTCGGGTTCCGAGATGTGAGCCCCACGAGCGCAATTTGGATGAAATTTCAGATTTTTATGGAAAACAATTATATTTTCATATGGAATTAATTCCTACAATTTTTATTGACTGAATCGAATTATTTATGGCTAGATTCGAGGCGTTTGGAGGTCAATTCACGAGGAAAAGGCATAGCGGAATAAGAAATTGCATGGTTTGAGGTAAGTAACAGTTTTAAATTTGGTCCTGAGGGTATGAAACCCCGGATCATGTGTTATGTGATTGGTTTTGAGGTGACGCACATGCTAGGTGACGGGCGTGTGAGCGTGCACCGTAGGAATTGTAACTTGGTCAAATTTCATGAAACTGTGTAATTAAATTATCTGTTGATATCTGTACATTCTTTACGTGTTAGGGAAAATTGAGCAAAGAATCGTATTAAAAATCATGCTTAGACATATGCTATTATTATTAGTACCCACTAGGATCATTTCTGTGGTTGAATTATATGTTCAAATTGTAATTTCACAGTTAGTCATGTTTATTCATTTCATATCATATCTCAGTCACTGTTGCTATTTATTAAAATATCATACTATCAATTTTGGGTTGATTATCATGATTTCTGAGAACCCGAGAGACTGGAGAGGTTGATGACTGAGTGAGGCCAATGGCCTAATTATGAGGATATTTATGGATCGGGCTACACGTCGCAGCATGTTTTATTGATTATGCCATGATTGGCTTGATATAGCGCTTGGGCTGAAGGAGTCTCTCCGGAGTCTGTACACACCCCTAGTGAGCGCAGGTACCTACTGAGTGTGAGTGCCGAGTGATGAGTGACTGTAAGGAATGAGTGACTGTGAGGTTGGAGTGAATGGGAGTACTGGGTGATTGTTACTCTGAGAGGATGCATTGATTTCATTATTTACTGCATTTCAGCTGTCATATATCATTATTTTGAAAATTTTGAAAAAACATTATTTTCTGTTTCGGTCAAACTTGTTATGAAATTTCAGTGAAATCTTAAATGTTGAACTTGAGAGCATGCCTACCCTTTTTATGTTGGAAAGTACTGTATTTGGACTTAGTTGAAAAGCTCGTCACTACTTTCGGTTCCTTATTTATTATTGTTACTTGCTGAGTTGGTTGTACTCATACTGCACCCTACACTTCGTGTGCAGTTCCAGGTAATTTCGGACACAGTGGGTGTTGATTATTTCACACAATTAATTTTTCGGAGATACAGAGGTAGCTACTATGTTTCGCAAACTTTGTCCCTCCCTCCATACCCTTTTGTTTATTGTATTTGGTCTCAGATTATTATAGACCGGGTTTCCCAGACTTGTAATATATAGATACTCATATACTCAGTGACACCAGATTTTGGGAGTGTATTTATATCGGTATATGTGGGGTTTTCTCTTAAATTAATTATTATATTTTCCGCATTTAAAAGAAATTATGATTTATGAAGATTGTCGGTTTGCCTAGTATTAAGATAGACGTTATCACGACAGGTGTGATTTTGAATCGCGACACCTATCTTGATTTACTGTGATCGAAAGATTACAACACATATTACGAATAGTTTTTTTTATCAAAGAACCAAAACGTACTGAGTTGGACTTTCATTTTATTGTCTCAAACTTATAATGAGTTGATTCCTCTAAAGCTACAGCCTACATTCCCTCTAACCTTAGAGTTGGGTGATAGTAACTTATGCAAAAGTGGTCAAGATGCTCAATATACAATGTTTACATCCAGATTGTGCATGTAGTTCAACTAATCTATATTATATTACAAGTACGAAAACTCTTAATAAAATGTCGTTCATTTTTTTTATTTTTTTAAAATAGAATTCATACCGGATAAAATAGTCATTTGATTATTTTTTCTACTGTTTAGGAATAATCATTTAATTAATTTCTTACTATTTAAGAATAGTAATTTAATAATTTTCCTACTATATAAAGCTTTGATTTTTCAATTCCAATTCACACTAGGACAATTCGTTCACTGTCAACTCCATTTACATTTAGGAGTATTTAATTTCTCCTGTTAGGTTTAGGAGATATTTTTGGTTTCTAAAATTTTAAAACCAAAAGCAAATAAAAATAAGCAATTAATATTATTAGGTTTAGTACTCTTTTACTCCTATCATAATTATCGTGGGATAGAAGTCTAATCTTTAGTTTTCTAGAATTAATATTACTTTAGGTTTAGTATTCTTTTACCATAACCGAATAAAAAATCACCAATTAATGTTAGTTTAGGATTAGTATTATTTTACCAAAATTATCTTAGGATTAAAGCTTCTAGAGTATTAAAATCAAAACCATTTAAAATAAGGAGGAAGTGAACACTTTATTAAAAGAAAAGTCAATATGTTAGTTTAGGATTAGTATTATTTTACCAAAATTATCTTAGGATTAAAGCTTCTAGAGTATTAAAATCAAAACCATTTAAAATAAGGAGGAAGTGAACACTTTATTAAAAGAAAAGTCAATATGTTAGTTTAGGATTAGTATTCTTTTATCAAAATTATCTTAGGATTAAAGCTTCTAGAGTATTAAAATCAAAACCATTTAAAATAAGGATGAAGTGAACACTTTTATAAAAATAAAAGTCAATATGCCACATTCTTTATCATAAACTCTTAATAATATCAATGTCTGCAAAGATAAATTTACTAGTGATTGTCACTTTTGATTTTTATTTACAATATATCACGTACGATTATTAGTCTAAAATTATCTTCAGTTATAAATTACAATGTATGTTTTTCTATTGTGTATTATATAATTATTATTTTTTGCTTAAAGGGAATTGTCTGTAATGGTAACCAAGTTTCTCTTTTTCCTTTAATATGCTTTTTATGTTTCCTCCTCTTTTTCTAATGCATTTTGTATCTGAATGAGCAATGATGGTATCTTTTTGATTCTGAATAATATTTACTAGATTTTCAGTTATAAAGATACGATTTTGTTATATTTATACTAAAATATCATTTTTTTGGTTGTTCCAACTTTTTCATATTATAAGTTAGATGAACAGTTGCATTCGAGTCACTCTAAAATAGTAATTGTGGTAATAATTTTGTTGTTCACTCTTATATAAGACGGATTTCAATAATGGTATTAGGTCTTATTATTTAATATTATCGTATATTCATTTTATTTTAAATCTATTATATTTTGTTATGCGTACGCATATATGTTTGTACAAAGGCTTTTGTAATATGAATTGAGACTCTATATGTTATGTAGAAAACTTTTTAGTTCAAAGTTTTATAACCATTAGCATGCACTACATGTGGGTTGCGTAACAAATAATTCAACCATATAAATTAAAATGCTCACTTGCACTATATATAAAGATATTCTTATTTATAAGTGAAACAAATATTTGGTGATAATTATAAAGGCAATACACAATTGGTTTATTATTTTTAATGAAATCAATGAATTTCATATTAAATAACATTATCATTTAATTATATTTTTTATATTTATAATTTTAAAATTAACTAAAGTCTTAGCTATTGAAGCATTTCTTATTAGAAATATGTAAAACTCCTAATATTTAATAATTTAAAATAAAGTAAGATTTTACATATTTTTTCTTGGGCTTTTATGGAACTCTGCTTTTGTTTTCTTTTCTGTCGTCTCTTTGTTGTTTGTGAAGGTCTACTCCTTTTCATTGTTTTGGTTAAGGTATTTATTTTAGTACTATTACGTATTATTAAAGCCAATCTAGAATGTAACTTACTTCGTTTTAAACATAGTTTGTACAAATCATACAAACAACTAAATTGATAAAATACAGTGCCAGACCTTTAAAATTTTATCTTAGCCCCCTTTTAAACAAGAATCTTAGCCTTATTAGATTTTCGAATAAATGTGCAATAGGTTATTAAGATTTCAGTTAAATATTCTACTTTCGCATATTATTTAATAAATTAAATAATAATATAGAATAAATAATCATGAAAGAAACTTTCACAAGAAAGGGGACATGAAGATAGTGCTTCATCACAATATCAAAGCGATACTACTTATTTAATTACAAAATTTTTCTTTATTAATCTAGCTAAATATGATCAATATTTATTATTTTAAAAACTTGCACTTTTCAATATTTATTTTATAAACTAAAATACAAAATTTAATAATAACATTTATATAATTTTTTTTTATAATTTTGTACTCATTGAGACGGGATGCACGTGTAACGCGCGTACCCTAAGACTAGTTAATTGTCAAAATTATGAAAAGATAAAACTGAAAAATGACTTTTTTTAATGCTAGAAGTAATTTTTTTCTCTACGTTTCTTAGTCAAGAACTAAACCTCCCTCCGATAGGCCAATATTACCATGAAAAGGCTTTTATTGATTGTTTATTAACAAATATTTGATACTTAGAACCGCTTCTATGGACAATTACAAAAATGAAAAATTAACTCAAATAGTCACTCACTCCATCACTTAAACTAAAAATAGCAAGTGGATATATAATATATAAATACTTTATGTATTACATGTGCATAATTGTGTATAATCAATGTATAATTTATCTATATGGCTAGAAAAAATAAACAATTAATATGGCCGACTATTTGTTTAAAGATCCCTTAAAAATATATGATTTTCTTATTTTATAGTTTTGTTCGACGATGTAGAAGATCTTTAATTAAGCTTCTTCATGTATGTGCTAAAATGTTACTAAATGAAACGGTGAAGCTAACAAATATTTGTTTCTATTAGTGCTGGTCAAATTATATTNTTGCACTTTTCAATATTTATTTTATAAACTAAAATACAAAATTTAATAATAACATTTATATAATATTTTTTTTATAATTTTGTACTCATTGAGACGGGATACACGCGTAACGCGCGTACTCTAAGACTAGTTAATTATCAAAATTATGAAAAGATAAAACTGAGAAATGACTTTTTTTAATGCTAGAAGTAATTTTTTTCTTTACGTTTCTTAGTCAAGAACTAAACCTCCCTCCGATAGGCCAATATTACCATGAAAAGGCTTTTATTGATTGTTTATTAACAAATATTTGATACTTAGAACCGCTTCTATGGACTGAATTACAAAAATGAAAAATTAACTCAAATAGTCACTCACCCCATTACTTAAACTAAAAATAGCAAGTGGATATATAATATATGGATGTTGTATGTAATCAATGTATAATTTATGTATATGGCTAGAAAAAGTAAACAATTAATATGACCGACTATTTGTGNACTCACTCCATCACTTAAACTAAAAATAGCAAGTGGATATATAATATATAAATACTTTATGTATTACATGTGCATAATTGTGTATAATCAATGTATAATTTATCTATATGGCTAGAAAAAATAAACAATTAATATGGCCGACTATTTGTTTAAAGATCCCTTAAAAATATATGATTTTCTTATTTTATAGTTTTGTTCGACGATGTAGAAGATCTTTAATTAAGCTTCTTCATGTATGTGCTAAAATGTTACTAAATGAAACGGTGAAGCTAACGAATATTTGTTTCTATTAGTGCTGGTCAAATTATATTATTATATTATAATGATTACGTAATCATTTTTCGTACTAAATGAAACTAAGTTCATAGTTTTTTTTTGTTTTTTTTAATATGTTGTCAAAGGTCGAAAGAGTTCATTGTGTTGTTTTGGAAACGGGTAGTTCTTTTCTTCCTACTACTAATGAAATTTGAGAAGAGGCTACGTTGAGATTCATATGGGGATTATTTGACGGCATTAATCCATTTGCGTGGATAAAAAACCAAGTTCATCCTTAGGACATGAAAATTTATTTACAACATAAAAAACAGATAAATAAAAATGTAACAAAAGTTGAGGTAAAAAGTGACCAATAAAAGAAATAAATAAAGAAAAAAGAAATATAGATATTTTCAACAAGAATTATACCTTCTCAAATAACCAAACATGTTACCGGTAGCTGATGTTTAATACACTCTCTGTAATAATAAAACCTTTTTATAACTTTATAAAATTAGGAAAACTACACTCCGATACGATGCAAGATACGTCTAACTTAATATTACTACAACAACTGAAATCTCGAAAACAACATGAGAATTAATCGTGGTACTCAGCTTATGTTTGCAAAATTACATAGGAAGACTGAACCTCTGTTCCATTGGATAATAAACCATGTTCATCCTCCTCCTCAGAAAATTCCAAACAGTTTCATCCCTCCTTCTCTGAAAATATGATTCTTCTTCAAATTGTTGCATTATTTTCTTGAAAATCCAATGCAACATTTCTCCCCCAGAAAGCACAAAACAGAGCAAATACACAACAGGGGAAACAGAGTCCGGAAAAAGAACAGAGGCAGTGGAAGCCAATGATAGAGAACTAAAGAAAACCATAACATGGTTTACGAGGTCGGAGAATTTCATGTAAAGAGGATGACGAGAAAACCTCTGCTTAACACCATATATTAAGCAGTAAAGGAGCAAAGAAGTGACTGATACTCGCATGGTTTTGGGATGGGTTTGAAACGGGTCGGTTTCGTCTTTGCCTTGATATTTCAGCTGTAGAAAGTTGAGGAGAATTGTGAAGAAGAATCCAAGAATGGTGAGGGAACAAGTTGTGGTGCTCTGTTCCTCGTACGTATAGAAAATGTAGGAAAGTGCAGCCATAAAAGTTTCATTGAACTGATTGGTGAAAGGTGTCCATGTTTGGACGAGAAATAGGCCAATTCTTGCATTAATGGCCATTGAACTAGAAGCTACGGGACAAGAGCAAATAAAAGGGAGTGCAGAATGGAGAAGAAGAAGCAAAAGAGAATATAAATCTTGTTCTGTTTTCTAAGTCTCGGCCTTTATATAGGGAATGCGAAAAAAGAAAAGAAGAAAAAAACTTTTACTTAGGGACACGTTATCTAATTTTGTTCCATAAGTCAACAATTTTGAAATATTCCCAGTGGCATCTAAGTTACTTAGGCCGAGTACATGTAGGCCGAGTACATGTAGGCCGAGTAAGGTTTTTGTATTATATAAGGGCCAGAAGGTCCACAACAAGTGCCTAATTGGCAAACATCACTTTTCCAAGAGGTGTTACAGATCACTTTTTAATTTGCTAACATTTGATATTACAGTGTTGATTAAATACTGAGCATTCAAACAACTTAGAAATGGTGGACCATTTATCTTTAGTTGGTTTCTCTTTGCTTTCTGACAGGGTGGTATGATGACAAGGCTAAAAGGACCAGATAGTTCAATTAGTTATTAGAATTTGATTTCAATCAAAAAGTTATTACAAACTTTTTGTTGGTTTACTACTACTTTGTGATAGGGACCCATTCATTTTTCTTGTTTCTTATTAGTTCTCATGGGAGAGGGAAAGGTTGATGAGACGATAAAAGGCTAAAGGGACCAATGGGTTCAGTTTGTGCAGCATTTGCTGTCAACTATTGTCTCCAACTCTCCAAGAGAATGTACATAAATTCATGTTTATAACTTCACATTATCATTTAGCCAAAAGTTGCCATCTTGTAATTTGTGATTCCAAGTCAATCCAATTTTTAGCTTCTTTTTTTTTTTTGTATTATTTCTTCATAATATGCTTTCACATATGTTACTGTGGGCGTGGGGGTTAAAACCTCTGGTATGGATACCATATTTTTGCTTGTTTTGATTGAACTTTGAAGGATGCCTTCCACATATCTTGGATTTAAATAATGTTTACCTTATCGGTGCATTTTAACCTATAGTAGTGGGTTATATATTTAGTTTACTACATCTATACAACCAACTTAGGCTTCCTATAAAGAGTTGCCTATTTATTGTACTTCAGCTTGACTTCATAGTGTAAAACAATTATTACACAATATTACATTGCTAGTGCATACAAGTTAAACACTTTATATGCCCGGTTATAAGGATCTCCAGGCCAGAAAATTGCATGGGCCCCTCTTTTGTTGCCCCCATTAACTTATACTTATTTTTTAATTTTTTTTTTAACTTGTACCCACTTTTAAACAACTTCAGACATTTTTCTCCTCTTTTTCCTTCTTCTTCTTCTTCGGGTAACAACCATTTTATATGGTGTTTGTTAACATATTTTAAGGTAGTTTATGATGTTTTACAGTGGTGAGTTGTTATCACGCTTTATTTTTTACTATTGCTTAGGATTTCTTCTTCTTTTTCTTAATTGCAAAATGGGTTCGTTGGATTTATTGTTGTTTTGACAAATTGATGATTGGGGTTTGTTCTTAATGATGTTTGGAGGTTATGTTTCAAATTTGAGCTCATTTGGAGTAGATTTAGGTATTAAATCGTATATTGGATTGTTATAATTCGAACAACAATTTTTTATTTATGAGCAATTTGCACTTCAGACCTTAAGTGCATGAAAACGTTTGTTGCACTTCAGACCTTTTGGTCTTAAGTGCATCTGAAGTGTAATTTTTCAGTTCAGATTTATTGGACTTAAGTGTAGAAAAACGTTTGTTGCACTTCAGACCTTTTGGTCTTAAGTGCATCTAAAGTGCAATTTTTCACTTCAGACTTATTGGCCTTAAGTACATCTAAAGTGTAATTTTTTACTTCAGATTTATTGACCTTAAGTGCATGAAATCATTTGTTGCACTTCAGGCCTATTTGGCCTTAAGTGCATCTGAAGTACAATTTCACTTCAGACTAATTTTCTTTTAACTTCATACCCGATAAGTCTGAAGTTGATCGTAAAGTGGGTAGACTTGTGGGTATAGCTTCAATTGTGACCCCAAAATCGGGTATAGATGCAAAAGCCCCTCGACAGGCCACACCATTATAGCCGGCCTTGGAAAAGCAGTAATCCAATAAAGTGTCAACATAAAGACCCTAAAGTAATGGCTGTATCAAAAACTACATCTGCTTCACAAAGGTATAAAGATGGAGTGCTCCTGATACAAACTTTTCATATTAGAATTCAAGTTTTTGCTACAAAGTTTGAAGGTCTTACCTGAATATGTCTAGAAAAAAGAAAAACAGCAGGAAAAGAAACCCCCCAAGTTGATAACTTTTATTTCTGTTGTCTGCTACAGTAATGTGGCCACGTTTTGGGGATCGTTCACTGAAAAGGGTCTCAAGCGAGGGTCTGCTAGATGGGGAAGACCAGCTCTTGCTCCCAACGCCCTGCACCCAATACCTGCCTGCAATCAATCCACAAAGCACAAGTTAGCTTTTCTTGCATTTACTACATGTAATCAACCAAAACAAAGTTTCTATGTCTATACTAACCACTTGAGAAGCAAATGGCAACATTTTTTCTGGTGGCATATTGGCACAGAGAGCTGCAGATAACAAGTGGGAAATCATGAAGGGAGCAATGTTATTCAGGGGCGGAGGCAGAAACCGAGCTACAATAGCTTTTGTTCAAATAGTATATTTTTAAATTTAGAATCCAGTCATTAGCACTTTGAAGTCGTCGTTCTAAAATTCAGAATCCATAAG
>AWOL01S0054382.1:8193-38814 GCA_000715115.1 Nicotiana otophora | reverse complement strand
TTTTAAAAGACGCTATACCTTAACGGTCGTTTGGCCAGTTAAATATAGCGTCTTTTATAAAGACGCTATATATATATAGCGTTTTTCACTAAGACGCTATATGTATTATGTGGGCCCACAAATAATTCTTTTGGGCTTAACTAACATAACAATAATTCAACTGGGTATAGCGTCTTAAGATAAGACGCTATACCTCAAATAATTCACCCCCGGACTGATTTTTGCCTTATTTAAGGACGTTAAGGATTTTGTAAAAATCCATTCAGAAATACTCTCAAGTCTTGTAAAATTTTTCTTTGCTAAGTTGGTTTGAATTTTGTCATAATGTCTGAAGAGCAAAACATTAGGGTTTCATTATATTGGAGGGTGAGTTTGTGGTGCCGAATAACTCAGTAAGCTATAGTTTATCTCCACAGTCTCATGTTAAGTTGCCACTTACAATGGAATACGATACATTAGTATCGTTGTTATGTAAAATAATGAGTGTGAGCAAACGTTCGGTGAATCTTAAAATAACCGGAAGATATCCGTATTCTGTGACTCCGCAAGGGGTTGCTTGTTATGCTGAGTTTAACATCGAAGATGATGAAATTATGAGAGATATTTTGAGGACTCTGGATAAATACCGGGAATTTATTGTGATAAGAATGTTGGAAATGTATGTCAAGGTTGAATACGTTCGCAATAATGAGGTTGCGCAAAATAGGGAAATCCCTCAATCATCGGGTGGTTATTTTGGAGAAGTTTTAGCTGAATAGGTTCCGGCTGAAAGCAGCCGGATCTAAACTTATCTCCACGGGCGAATGAGGAGCAAGGAAATAATTTCTCCCCTAGTATACATAATCCACAAGTCGAGTGGTAAACTTTAATTTTCCTTTGTGCTACGATGTATAGTTTTGTGTATTATATTTGTATTAACACTCATATATTCCTGTAAAGACTCGGCCGGTCATTTTGAGTATTATAACCCCGTTCCCCCATTTACTGCTCAATTTATGCTTTATATTTCTTTTATGACTTACCGGGTAAGTTGGTTCTGGTCCGGAAGGAATGCGGAATGAAATGAGACACTTAGTCTCATAATTGAAATTTAATTTAGAAAGGTTGACCGGATGTAGACCTATGTGTACAAGACCTCAGATTTGTATTTTGATGATTCCAACAGCTCCGTATGGTGATTTTGGACTTAGGAACGTGTTTGAAAAATTATTTGGAGGTCCGTAGTGGAATTAGGCTTGAAATACCGAAAGTTTAATTTTTGGGAAGTTTGACCGGGGGGTGGACTTCTTGATATCGGGGTCGGAATCCGATTCTGAAAATTGGAATACCTATGTTATGTCATTTATGGCTTGGGTGAAAAATTTGAGGTCAACCGGACGTGATTTGATAGGTTCCGGCGCGTAGAAATTGGAAGTTTCAGAGTTCTTTAGGCTTGAATCTATGTGTGATTCGTATTTTTAGTGTTGTTGGATGTGATTTGAAGACTCGACTAAGTTCGTATGATGTTTTAGGACTTGTTGGTAAATTTAGTTGAGGTCCCGGGGGCCTCGGTGAGTTTCGGATGGTTAACGGATCAAATTCGGACTTAAACCCACTGCTGGAATTTTTGCTTCTGGTATTTTCGCACCTGCAGAGGTTTGATAGCAGGTGCGAAACCGCATGTGCGCCCCAACCATCACAAAAGTGAGCTTTCCGCAGAAGCAGAGCTAGCCTCGCAAATGCGAACCCGCAGAAGCGGCTCCTAGCTCACAGAAGTGGCTCCAGTGGAGGCTTGGCGAAACCGCAAAAGTAGTTGAATTCTTNTCTCGGGGTGCCTTGAGTGAGTTTTGGATGGTTAACGGATCAAATTAGGACTTAAAACCACTGCTGGAATTTTTGGTTCTCGTATTTTCGAACCTACGGAAGTTTGAACGCAGGTGCGAAGCCGCATGTGCGCACCAGCCATCGCAAAAGCGAGCTTTCCACAGAAGCAGGGCTAGCGTCACAAATACGAGCCCGCAAAAGCGGCTCCTAGCTCGCAGAAGCGGCTCCAGTGGAGGCTTGGCAAAATTACAGATGCGGTTGAATTCTTGCACCTGCGAGACCGCAGAAGCGGCTAAGTGAGTCGCAGGTGCGGAACCCCTGGACAGTATACATTTCGAAGGGGTTCCGAGTTTTGCCATATTTGGACCTTCAAGCACGATTGTTTTGGGCGATTTTGAGAGAAATTTCGAGGAAAACTTGAGCTAAGTCTCTTGTGATCATTTCTACTCCATAATATTGAATTATCATCGAATAATCCGACTAGATTACATGTTTTTTAGGTGTAAATCAGGGGTTTGAACTTAGGGATTTGGAAATAATTTTTGATGATTTGGAGGTCGAGTTGATGTCGGATTTTGGTAAAATTATTATGGTTAGACTCGTGGTTGAATGAGCTTTCGGATTTTGTAACTTTTGTCGGGTTACGAGACGTGGGCCCCATGGGAGATTTTTGAGCTAAAATTCAGATTTTATTGAAAATTATTATTTTCTTATGGAATTAATTCCAATAAATTTTATTGACTGAATCGAATTATTTGTGACTAGATTCGAGGTGTTTGGAGGCCAATTCATGAGGCAAAGGCTTAGAGGAATAAGAATTTCACGGTTTGAGGTAAGTAACAGTTTTAAATCTGGTCTTGAGGGTATGAAACCCCAGATTTTGTATCATGTGATTATTTTGGAGGTGACGCACTACTAGGTGATGGGCGTGTGGGCATGCACCGAGGGGATTGTGACTTGGTCCATGCCGTGGAAACTGTAAAGTTGAATAATTTGTTGATAGTTATGTGTTCTCTATGTGTTGTGGAAAGTTGACTATAAGTCATGCTTGAAACTATGCTTATGCTATATGTTGGTATTGTTGGGACCCACAGAGGTTGTGTACATGTTGAATTATCTACTTAGATTGTTGTTTTGTACTCAGTCACAGTTTACTTGATTATTTTATCTCAGTCTCTATTGTTCATTATTGATGTATCATATCATTATTGTTTGGGCTGATTTTATGATTGTTGAGAGCCCGAGAGACTAGAGAGCTTTATGACTAAGTGAGGTCGAGGGCCTGATTGTGAGATATCATACTATAGCACGTGAGTTGGCCGTGCAGATCCTTATATTATACTATAGCACATGAGTTGGCCGTGCAGATTCTTATATTATACTATAGCACGTGAGTTGGCCGTGCAACACATGAGTTGGCCGTGCGGATTCAGATATTTATATTATGGCACGTGAGTCGTCCGTGCAACACGTGAGTTGTCCGTGCAACACGTGAGTTGTCCGTGCAGATTATAGTGCTTGGGCTGTAGGAGCCCCTTTGGAGTCTGTACACCTCCAGTGAGCGCGCGTACCCATTGAGTGTGAGTGTTGAGGGCTGAGAGCCAGTGAGTGATTGTTGTCCTAAGAGGCTGTACTTATTTTTCATTGGTTGATGCACTTAGTTGCTATCTGTTATTGTGGTGAAATTTCTGAAAGATTCTATATCCGGATTATATGAACTTGAATTGTATAAAATGGATTTGACTTAAACTGTCAGGATTTGTAAGCATGTCTATTCTTTGCTGGAATTACTGATAATAAACTATAATTGTATAGCTCGTCACTATCTTCAGTTTCTTATTTATTATTGTTACTTGCTGAGTTGATTGTACTCATACTACACCCTGCACTTCGTGTGCAGATCTAGGTATTTCCAGACATAGCGGGTGTTGATTCTTCCGTACAGCTAATTTTTTGGAGATTTAGACCGTATTTTTCCAGACGTGTATTCATATTAGATGCTCATGTACTCAGTGACACCAGGTTTTTGGGAGTGTTCGTATCAGTATTTGTGGGAGTTCGTATTGTATTTAAATATTATATTTTCAAACTTAAAAGAAATAGTGGTTTAGTGACATTAACGGCTTGCCTAGTATCGAGATAGGCGCCATCACGATGGGTGAGATTTGTAGGTCGTGACAAGTTGGTATCAGAGCCTAGGTTACATAGGTCTCGCGAGTCATGAGCAGGTTTAGTATAGTCTTGTGGATCGGTACGGAGACGTCTGTACTTATCTTCGAGAGGTTGCAAAACCCTTAGGAAAATTTCACTTTCTTGTATTCTGTCTTGCAAATTTGATTCTAGAAACTAAATTTCTGCTATTCTATTCTGTCATAGATTGTGAGGACACGTACTACCGGATCAGACAGTCAGCCACCAGTTAGGGTCGCGAGAGGCCGGGGCTGTGGTAGAGGTCGGGGCCGAGGTAGAGGTCGAGGTGTAGCTCGAACCACAGTTGGACCAGCACCTATAGTACCTCCAGTTGCCCCAACTTAGGAGCAGATTCCAGATATAGCTAAGCCGACAGGATCAACTCAGGGACCAGCTATGCCCATTGAGATTCCAGGCCTTCAGGAGACTTTGGCCCAAATATTAGTAGCCTGCACTGGTCTTGCTCAGGTGGTTTCGGTTCTGGCCGCACCTTCCACTTCGCAGGCCGGGGGAGGTACTCATAACCCCGTTTCCCTTACTCCAGACCAGGTAGTACAGGGACTTCAGTTACCGAGGGCACTACCAACCCAGCCGGCTGCAGCTGCTCAGGCCCCGGTAGTTCCTGTTATGACAGATGATGAGTAGAGGAGACTTGAGAGATTTGAGAGGCTTCGACCTTCACCATTTAGCGGTACTGAGTCAGAGGATGCTCAAGGTTTTCTGGATAGGTGTCAACGGATGCTTCAGACAATGGGTATTCTGGAGACCAGTGGGGTCTCATTCACTACTTTTTAATTTTCTGGGGCTGCACTCAGATGGTGGGAGCCTTATGAGAGGCGTAGGCCAGTTGGTGCAACACCCCTTACTTGGCAGCAGTTCTCCATGGTCTTTTTGGAGAAGTTAGTGCCTCATTCCCGTAGAGAGGAGTTGCGCAGGCAGTTTGAGCATCTTCGCCAGGGTGATATGTCTATGACGCAGTACGAGATGAGCTTTTCTGAGGTGTCTCATCACACAGTCTGTATGGTTCCCACTAATATAGAGATGATTAATAGGTTCATTGATGGCCTCACATATCAGCTGCGGTTACTTATGACTAGGGAGAGAGTATCTGGTGCTACTTTTGATGAGGTAGTGGATATTGCTTGACAGATAGAGATGGTTTGTAGCCATGAACGTGGGGAGAGAGAGGCTAAGAGGCCTCGTGGTCTAAGTGATTACAGTGGTTTCCCTTCAAGGGTTCATTCTTACCGCGGTAGGGGTTGTTCTTACAAACACGCTCAAACGGGTTATCCTGCTCATCGTGGTGCATCAGCTAGCCACGGTTCTTACAGTGCTCACTTAGGCCAGTCTTCATTCAGTGCACTACCAGCACAGAGTTCTCATCATGCCTCGTCCGTTCATACTTGTACAGGTAATTCCTCGGGTTATCAGGAGCAGCAGTTCCATCAGAGGAGGGGTTGTTTCGAGTGCAGATAATTTGGTCATTTCAAGAGAGAGTATCCTAGGCTGTTGAGTAGGGCTCCACATCAGAGTTCTCGACCGATGGCACCAGCACCAGTAGTTACACCACTCGCCCAGCCATCTCGGGGTGGGGGTCAGGCAGCTAAGGGTTGCCCAAGAAGGGGAGGCCGATCAGGAGATGGGCAGGCTCAATTCTATGCTTTTCCTTCCATGCCAGATGTTGTTGCCTCAGATGTAGTGATCACATGTATTGTTTCAGTGTGCCACAGGGAGGCCTCTATATTATTTGACCCTGGTTTCACTTATTCATATGTATCATCGTATTTTGCTCATTATCTGGATATGCCCTGTGAGTCCTTAGTTTCACCTGTTTGTATATCTACACCGGTGGGTGATATTATTACTGTAGATCGTGTGTACCGGTCGTGTGTGGTAACTATCGGGAAACTGGAGACTAAAGTTGATCTCTTATTACTCGGTCTGGTTGATTTCGATATAATCCTGGGTATGGATTGGTTGTCTCCATGTCATGCTATTCTGGACTGTCACGCAAATATCGTGACGTTGACAATGCCGGGTTGCCAAAGGTTGAATGGAGGGGTTCTCTAGATCTTATTCCTAGCAGGGTAATTTCTTATTTGAAGGCCCAACGTATGGTTGGAGAGGGATGCTTGTCATATTTGGCCTTTATGAGAGATGTTGATGCATATACTCCTATTATTGATTCAGTACTGGTCGTGCGAGACTTTTCGGATGTATTTTCTGCAGACCTGTCGGGTATGCCACCCAACAGGGATATTGATTTTGGTATTGACTTGGTGTAGGGCACTCATCTCATTTCTCTTCCTCCGTATCGTATGGCACCAGTTGAGTTAAAAGAATTGAAAGAGCAACTTCAGGACCTCCTTGAAAAGAGGTTTATTAGGCCTAGTGTGCCACCTTGGGGTGCACCGGTTCTATTTGTGAAAAGGAAAGATGGTACTATGTGGATGTGCATCGATTATAGGCAGTTGAATAAAGTTACAGTTAAGAATAAATATCCCTTGCCGCGTATTGATGACTTATTTGACCAGCTTCAATAAGCGAGGGTGTTCTTCAAAATTGATTTGAGGACTGGGTATCACCAGTTGAAAATTCGGGATTTGGATATTCTCAAGACGGCATTCAGAACTCGTTATGGCCAATATGAATTTCTTGTGATGTCTTTTGGCCTAACCAATGCCCCGTCAGCATTTATGCATTTGATGAATAGTGTATTCCTAACCATATCTTGATTTATTTGTCGTGGTATTTATTGATGATATTCTGGTGTACTTACGTAGCCAGGATGAGCATGCACAACACTTGGGCATTGTATTACAGAGGCTGAGAGAGGAGAAACTTTATGCTAAATTTTCTAAGTGTGAGTTCTGGCTTAGTTCGGTGGAATTCTTGGGACATATAGTGTCCAGTGAAGGAATTAAGGTGGATCCGAAGAAAATAGAGGCAGTTCAGAATTGTCCTAGGCCATCTTTAGTTACTGAGATTCAAAGTTTTCTCAGCTTGGCCTGTTATTATCGTCTCTTTGTGGAGGAATTCTCGTCTATTGCATCGTCTATGACTAAATTGACCCACGAAGGTGCTCCGTTCAGGTGGTCGGATAAGTGTGAAGAGAGCTTTCAGAAGCTCAAGACAGCTTTGACTACAACTCCAGTATTGGTGTTGCCTATAGGTTCAGAGTGGTATACTGTGTATTGTGTCGCGTCGCGTATTGGTCTCGGCGCAGTACTTATGCAAGACGGTAGGGTCATTGCCTATGCGTCCAGACAGTTAAAGGTACATGAGAAGAATTATCCAGTCCACGATCTTGAGTTAGCAGCTATTGTTCATGCCTTAAAAATCTGGCGGCATTACTTGTACGGTGTCCAGTGTGAGGTATATACAGATCATCAGAGTCTGCAATATTTGTTTAAACAATAGGATCTTAATTTGCGGCAGCGAAGGTGGTTAGAGTTGCTTAAGGATTATGACATTACTATTCTCTATCACCCGGGAAAGGTGAATGTGGTGGCCGATGCCCTGAGTCGTAAGGCGGAGAGTTTGGGCAGCTTAGGCTACTTACCGGTAGCAGAAAGGCCTTTAGCATTGGATATTCAGGCCTTGGCCAACCAGTTTGTTAGATTGGATGTTTCCGAGCCGAATCAAGTTTTGGCTTGTGTGGTTTCTCGATCTTCTTTAAATGATCGCATCAGAGAGCGCCAGTATGATGATCCACATCTGCTTGTCCTTAAGGACACGGTTCAACATGGTGATTACAGATGCAGGGCAGGCTATGTGTGCCTAATGTAAATGGTTTGTGTGAGCTGATTCTCCAGGAAGCTCACAGTTTGCGGTACACTATTCATCCAGGCGCCGCGAATATGTATCAGGATTTGAGTCAACACTATTGGTGGAGGCGAATGAAGAAAGATATAGTTGGATTTGTAGCTCGGTGTTCAAATTGTCAACAGGTAAAGTACGAGCATCAGAGACTGGGCATATTACTACAAAGACTTGCAATTACGGAGTGGAAGTGGGAGCGTATTACCATGGACTTCGTAGTTGGACTCCCATGGACTTTGAGAAAGTTCAATGATGTTTGGGTGATAGTAGATCGGTTGACCAAATATGCGCATTTTATTCCAGTTGGTACTAATTATTCTTCGGAGCGGTTGGCTGGGATTTATATTCGTGAGATTGTTCGTCTACACGGTTTACCAGTGTCCATCATATCATATCAAGGCACACAGTTTACATCATATTGTTGGAGAGAAGTGCAGCAAGAATTGGGCACACAGTTTCAGTTGAGTACAACATTTCACCCTCAGAAGGACAGATAGTCTGAGTGCACTGTTCAGATATTGGAGGACATGTTACGCGCTTGTGTCATCGATTTTGGGGGTTCTTGGAATCAATTTCTGACACTCGTGGAGTTTGCTTACAATAGCAACTATCAGTCAAGTATTCAGATGGCTCAGTATAAGGCTTTGTATGGGAGACGGTGCCGGTCTCCGGTGGGTTGGTTTGAGCCGAGTGAGGCTAGGCTATTGGGTACGGACTTGGTTCAGGATGCTTTAGAGAAGGTCAAAGTGATTTAGGAACGGCTTCGCACGGCACAGTCTAGACGGAAGAGTTATGCTGACAGGAAGGTTAGTGATGTTGTTCACATGGTTGGGGAGAAGGTTCTGCTCAAGATTTCACCCATGAAGGGTGTGTTAAGGTTCAGAAAGAAAGGCAAGTTGATCCCTCGGTATATTGGGCCTTTTGAGATACTTAAGAAAATTGGAGATGTGGCTTATGAACTTGCCTTGCCACCTAATATATCAGGTGTTCATCTAGTGTTTCATGTATCCATGCTCCGAAAGTATGTCGGGGATCCGTATCATATTCTGGATTTCAGTACAGTATAGCTGGACGGCAATTTGACTTATGATGTGGAGCCGATGGCTATTTTAGACCGGCATGTTCGAAAGCTGAGGTCAAAGAACATAGCATCAATAAAGGTACAGTGGAGAGGCCAGCCAACTGGAGAAGCTACTTGGGAGATTGAACAGGAGATTCGAAACAAATATACACACTTATTTGAGACTCCAGGTATTGTTCTAAACCCGTTCGAGGACGAACATTTNGGGGGGGGGGGGGGGGAAATGTAATGACCCGACTGGTCATTTTGAGTAATATAACCTCGTTCCCCTATTTACTACACAATTTATTCTTTATAGTTGTTTTATGACTTACATGGTTAGTTGGTTCGGGTCCGGAAGGAATGCTGAATGAAATAAGACACTTAGTCTCATAATTGAAATTTAAGTTAGAAAAGTTGACCGGATGTGGAACTATGTGTAAAAGACCTCGGATTTGAATTTTGATGATTCCAACAGCTCCGTATGGTGATTTTGGACTTAGGAGCGTGTCCAAAAAATTATTTAGAGGTCCGTAGTGGAATTAGGCTTGAAATGCCGAAAGTTTAATTTTTGGAAAGTTTGACCGGGCGGTGAACTTTTTGATATCGGGGTCGGAATCTGATTCTGAAAATTGGAATACCTCTGTTATGTCATTTATGACTTGTGTGCAAAATTCGAGGTCAATCGGATGTGATTTGATAGGTTCCGACGTCGTTTGTAGAAATTGAAGTTTCAAAGTTCATTAGGCTTGAATCTATGTGTGATTCATGTTTTTAGTGTTGTTGGATGTGATTTGAAGACTCGACTAAGTTCGTATGATGTTTTAGGACTTGTTGGTAAATTTGGTTGAGGTCCCGGGGGCCTCGGGTGAGTTTCGAATGGTTAACGGATCAAATTCGGACTTAAAACCACTGCTGGAATTTTTGCTTCTGGTATTTTCGCACCTGCGGAGGTTTGATCGCATGTGCGAAGCTGCATGTGTGCCCCAGCCACTGCAGAAGCGGAGTTAGCCTCGCAAATACGAGCCCGCAGAAGCGGCTCCTAGCTCACAGAAGCGGCTCGAGTGGAGGCTTGGAGAAACCGCAGAAATGGTTGAATGCTCGCACCTGCAAGACCGCAGAAGCGGCTAAGTGAGTCGCAAGTGCGGAACCCCTGGATAGTATACATTTCGAAGAGGTTCCGAGTTTTGCCATTTTTGGACCTTCAAGCACGATTTTGGGGCGATTTTGAGAGAGAATGCGAGGAAAACTTGAGGTAAGTCCCTTGTGATCATTTCTACTCCATAATATTGAATTATCATCGAATAATCCGACTAGATTACATATTTTTGAGGTGTAAATCAGGGGTTTGAACTTAGGATTTGGAAATAAGCTTTGATGATTTGGAGGTCGAGTTGATGTCGGATTTTGGTAAAATTAGTATGGTTAGACTCGTGGTTGAATGGGCTTTCAGATTTTATAACTTTTGTCTTGTTCCGAGATGTGGACCCCACGGGCAAAGTTTGAGTTAAACTTCAGATTTTTATGGAAATTTAGAATTTGCTTATGGAATTAATTTCAATAACTTTTATTGACAGAATCGAATTATTTGTGACTAGATTCGAGGCGTTTGGAGGCCAATGCACGAGTCAAAGGCTTAGAGGAAAAAGAATTTAACGGTTTGAGGTAAGTAACGGTTTTAAATCTAGTCCTCAGGGTATGAAACCCTGGATTTTGTATCATGTGATTATTTTGGAAGTGACGCACATGCTAGGTGATGGGCGTGTGGGCGTGCACCGAGGGGATTGTGACTTGGTCCGTCCTGTGGAAACTGTAAAGTTGAATATCTTGTTGATAGTTATGTGTTCTCTATGTGTTTTGGAAATTTGACTATAAGTCATGCTAGAAACCATGCTTAGGATATATGTTGGTATTGTTGGGACCATAGAGGTTGTGTACATTTTGAATTATTTGCTTACATTGTTATTTTGTACTCAGTCACAGTTTACTTGATTATTTTATCTTAGTCTCTATTGTTCATTATTGATGTATCATATCATTGTTGTTTGGGTTGATTTTATGATTGTTGAGAGCTCGAGAAACTGGAGAGCTTTATGATTGAGTGAGGTCGAGGGTCTGATTGTGAGATATCATACTATAGCACGTGAGTTGGCCGTGCAGATCCTTATATTATACTATAGCACGTGAGTTAGCCTAGCAGATCCTTATATTATACTATAGCACGTGAGTAGGCCGTGTAGCACATGAGTTGGTCGTGCAGATCCAGATATTTATATTATGGCACGTGAGTTGTACGTAAAGTAAGTGAGTTGTCTGTGCAGATTATAGCGCTTGGGTTGTAGGAGCCCCTCCGGAGTCTGGCAGATACGCAGAGTCAGGAAAGGAATAGTGATTATGACAATAATGCCGATGAGTCTGGAGATAACACACCCTTCCCTGACGAGGGTGATAATGAGGAGGAAGAGAATACCGAACCAGATTTGAGGAGGGATCATGCTCCACCTCCCGTTAGACCAAGAGTGTACGAGTCCCACGTGTCGTTTCATTCAAGGCATATTCCCTACCTTGATCATTTTCCAAGTATGACGGATGTGGATTCCCTCACAAGGGATATTGACGAAATTCGGACAGTAATGTGAGATGAATCTAGACCAACGGTGATGTCAAAGGGCATGCTTTTTCCTGATAAGGCGCGCCTAATCAGGGCGGTGACAATGTACAGCGTAAAAGAGTGTCGTGAGATGATGGTATGGGAGTCATCTCCGGATGTATACAAGGTTGTTTATCGTAGATGGTTAACGGGTTGTAATTGGATGCTGTGTGCGATAAAGAAGAAAACAAATATGTGGGTTGTGGGTAAATACATTGGCACCCACAATTGTGAAATAGGCATATTCAGCGAGAATCACTTTAACTTAGATGTTGACTTGATTTCTCTTGTCTTGATTCCACACATTGAAGCCTCCATAAGGTACAAGATTAAAGAGTGTATTACATCTGTCCACTAGTGTCACGATCCAAAATTCTAACCTGTCGTGATGACTCCTATCTCGAAACTAGGCAAGACGACAATCTCGATAAACCACAATTTCTTTTAAATACGGAAACATAATGATTAATTTCAGCGGAAGAAAATCTCACAAGTACAAATATAAATACTCCCAAAACACGGTGTCACTGAGTACATGAGCATCTAATATGAATACAAGTTTGGAAAAGTACGGTCTACAATAGTCTAAGACCAAAAATACAGTAATATAGAGATAGGGAAGGAGAGACAAGGTCCGCAAAACACGACAGCTACCTCTAAATCTCCAGAAAATTAGCTGTAGGGAAGAATCAACATCCGCTATGTCCAGGAACACCTGTATCTACACACGAAGAGCAGGGTGTAGTATGAGTACAACCAACTCAGCAAGTAACAATAATAAATAAGAAACTGAAGATAGTGACGAGCTATACAATTATAGTTCATGTTCAGTAATTCCAGTAAATAATAGACATGCTTTCAAATCCGACAGTTTAATTCAAATTAATTTTTTACAATTCAATTTCATGTAATCCGGATATAGAATCTTTCAGAAATTTCACCACAATAACAGATAGCAAGTAAGTGCATCAACCAATGAAAAACAAGTACAGCCTCTCAGGACAACAATCATTCACTAGGCTCCCAGCCCTCAGCACTCACACTCAATGGGTACCCGCGCTCACTCGGGATGTACATACTCTAAAGGGTCTCCTACAACCCAAGATCTATAATCTACACGGACAACTCACATGCCATAATATAAATATCTCGATCAGCATGGCCAACTCACGTATTGCATGGCCAACTCACGTGCTATAGTATAATATAAGGATCTGCACGGCCAACTCACGTGCTATAGTATGATATCTCACAATCAGGCCCTTGGCCTCACTCAGTCATAAAGCTCTCTAGTCTCTCAACAATCATAAAATCAGCCCAAACAACAATGATATGATACATCAATAATGAACAAAAGAGACTGAGATAAAATAATCAAATAAATTATGATTGAGTACAGAACAACAATTTAAGCAGATAATTCAACATGTACACAACCTCTGTGGGTCCCAACAATACCAACATATACCCTAAGCATGGTTTCTAGAATGACTTATAGTCAAATTTCCACAACACATAGAGAGCACATAACTATCAACAAGCTTTTTCAGCTTTACAATTTCCACGGGACGGACCAAGTCACAATCCCCTCGGTGCACTCCCACACGCCCGTCACCTAGCATGTGCGTCACCTCCAAAATAATCACATGACACAAAATTCGAGGTTTCATACCCTCAGGACCAGATTTAAAACTATTACTTACCTCAGAGCGTGAAATTCTTCAATCTGCTATGCCTTTGCCTTACAAACCGGCCTCAGGATGCCTCGAATCTCGTCACAAATAATTTGTTTCAGTCAATAAAATTTATTGGAATTAATTCCATAAGAATATGCTAATTTTCCATAAAAATCTAAAATTTAGCTCAAAAATCACCCGTGGATCCCACATCTCGGAACTTGACAAAAGTTACAAAATACGGAAGCCCATTCAACCACGAGTCTAACCATACCAATTTTATCAAAATTTGACCCCAACTCGACCCTCAAATCTTCAATTTAATCTAAGAGGGTGTTCAAACTTTTCCAACTTAATTCACCAATTAAATGATAAAAACAACCATGGATTCAGGTAATTTAACCAATATTGAGTTAAGAACACTTACCCCGTTGTTTTCCTTGAAAAACTCCCGAAAATCGCCTCTTCCCGAGCTCCAATCCGTCAAAAACTGAAAAGTCCAATTTTCAGAACTTAAACTCTCTGCCTAGACATTTGCTCTACGCGATCGCGGACTTTTCCATGCGATCGCGACGCACAACATCACAGACTTACGCGATCGCGGACCTAACCACGCGATCGTGAAGCACAAATGCGTGATTTCCATTTCTGCCCCATTTCTTCTATGCGAACGTGACCTTCTTCATGCGTTTGCGAATAACAAACTCGCATAGCTACGCGATCGTGTCCCTCTTCATGCGATCGCGAAGCACAAAATATCACTGCCTCAAATTAACCCTACGCGATCGCAGATATCCCCACGCGATCGTGTAGAACAAAACCCCCACTGACCAACTAAGCCTACGCGATCGCAGACACATTCATGCGATCGCATAGAAGGAAAACAACATCAGATATCAGAAAGTTCCAGCAGTTATTCAAGTCCAAATTTTTGATCCGTTAACCATCCAAAAATCATCCAAGCCACTCAGGACCTCAACCAAATATACCAACAAGTCCTAAAACATCATACGAGCTTAGTCAAACCCTCATCACCTCAAACAATGCTAAAACCGTGAATTACACCCCAATTCAAGCCTAATAAACTTTGAAATTTCTAATTTCTACAAATGATGCCATAACCTACCAAATCATGTCCGATTGACCTCAAGTTTTGCACACAAGTCATAAATGACATAATGGAGGTATTCCAATTTTCAGAATTGGATTCCGACCCCGATATCAGAAAGTCAACCCCTCGGTCAAACTTTCCAAAAATTAAACTTTCTGCATTTCAAGCCTGATTCGACTACGGACCTCCAAATAATTTTCCGGACACGCTCCTAAGTACAAAATGACCATACCGAGCTGATGGAAGCATCAAAATTCAAATCCAAGGTCTTTTATACATAGGTCCACATCCGGTCAACTTTTCTAACTTAAATTTCAATTATGAGACCAAGTGTCTCATTTCATTCCGAATTCCTTCCGGACCCAAACCAACTAACCCGGTAAGTCATAAAATAACTATAAAGCATAAATTGAGCGGTAAGTGGGGGAACGGGGTTATAATACTCAAAACGACTGGTCGGGTCATTACAACCAGGAATATGGGTGTACCATTACCAAAAGAAAGGCATTTCTCGGGCACAAACGTGCGTTTGAATTTGTTTACAGTGACTGGGATAAGTCATTTGCATCTCTACCCAGGTACATGGCCGCATTGCAACACTTTAACTTTGATACTGGTTTTGAATGGAAGCTTGAGCGTAGTTTGAGAATACCGGAATATATATTCAGATACATGTTCTGGGCCTTCAAACCAGCAATTGAAGGTTTTGTACATTGCCGGCTGGTAATATCCATAGACGGAATTCATGTCTATGAAAAGTATGATATTAAGTTGTTGATCGCCGTTGCAGTAGATGCTAATGGACAAATATTTCCCCTAGATTTTGCTATTTGTTCCAATGAAAGCCAAGAGACATGGATGCTATTTTTGAACCACTTGAAGGAGCACGTTGTCAAACAACGTTCATGTATTTGTCTAATAGTCATATGTACATAAAATCAAGAAAATATCAATGTTTCCTACAATCTTTGTGCTTTAAACCAGTCGTTAGCCTGAGGCGCATCCCATCCCGCCCGGCTACACTATCAAGATCATCCTCATCATGTCGCATCTTTATCGGAGGACGAGCTGCATCATGATCGTCAGTAAGGCTAGTGTTACACCCCATGTTTTCGTACGTAAAAGTACGCCATAAGTAAATTGATGAACTCGGAAATAAGATATTACATCCCGCATTTTTCGTACGTTAAAGTTTCGTCGTAAGTTAATCGATGTAAGTTTGGAAATGAGATTATTTTAAGATTATAAGCATTATGCTATTTGAAACAAGTGATAACTAAATTCGTGAAGGTGAAATGCTAAGCGAATCGAAAAATATGAGTTTCGTCGAGGTTTGACAATTTGGGGTAAAATACGGTCCAAGTTATAATACCCCATGTTTATGGATTTATGCCATACAAGGTACCATATGATCATGATAGTAAGGTGTATAAGGTAATGTAAAAGTAAGTAGTATTTTAAGTAATTTGAGATGATTCTTAATTATGTGGGTAATTGGTCAATTGTTGGATTGATGGGGAATTTCCAAGTTAATTAGGAAATTGGTAATTTATTTAAGACATTTTGGATTGTCTTTTTGTTAAAGTCTTGAAACCAACGTGGCATCCAATAAAAATCCCCAAAGAATGATTCTTCAATTAGGTGCTATGTGGCATATTTAAGAGAATTGGTGGCACACAAACCTCAAAGTAAGGGATTATTATACATAAGTTAAGAGGAAAGATTCATAAGCTTGCTAAAGCTCACAGGTGAAGCTCAAAATTTCAAGAATTTCTTTATTCACTATAAGACTTCTAATTCACAAAGGAACGTGAAATAGAATTAAGCAAAGTAATGGATTTTGAGCAAATATTTCATACGAAGTTACACTACGTAATAGCAACGGGATTCACAATTCTAAGGGAGCCCGGTATAATCTTTCTCAAGAATATCATACGGATTGTTCCCCTACTTCGATCCGTCATTACGTGTTGTCGCAATCAACGTGTGTTAGAGGGATTGTCAAGAGAATCGACTCAGGTATGCTAAGGCTATCCCTTATTTCTTTTGGCATGATCTGTACGACACAACCGAAACGAGCAAATGCACCATTTCAATAAGTGCCTCTATTCATAGAAATACTAGAGATGCTTATGTTATTGATTCCCTATGTGTCATGTTATTCTATAGTCTGTTCATGGGTCTCAGAAAATACGTAAGTTGATAAAGTTTATTTCATGATATTAATCAAAGGTATAATGGTCTTATGACACTCGGAAAGATTTTATTGACGTACTTCTCATGCATCGCATTCATATACATTGACCCCTGACCAGATGGCGTTATATACGCATATATATATATATATATATATATATATAGTATATGGGATATGGGAAAAGGTTATGGCGTTATATACGCACCACCACCTGATCAGCTGGTATATGTTGATGATATTGCCCACAGTTGCCGAAATGATATGATGGGATGCCCTCAGAGACTTGATGATGTTATGAACTCATATATCCGTGCATGGTATGACATTTATACGCATATGCATGACAATATAAGTATTAAATAATTCACATAGCAATTCAGATATACATGTTGAGTCCTTTACTCTATGTTTCTCTCAGGTCTATTGTTTACTGATTATCATTCCTTACATACTCGGTACATTATTTGTATCGACATCCCTTTTTCCTGGGGACTCTGCGTTTCATGACCACAGGTCCCAATAGATAGGTCAAGAGTCCTCCAAGCAGGATATCAGCTCAGCGAAAGTTGTTGCGCTCTATTTGCTCCGGAGTTGCTTATTTGGTTAGTATGATTTAGACATGTATTGGCTGGTATGTCGGGGCCCTGTCCCAACGTTATGATGTCTATGTACTCATAGAGGCTTGTAGACATATGAAAGATTGTATGGCCTTGTCGGCCTATGTTCAGTGTACGCGTGATTATTTTGGCCTTATAGGCCAGTACGTCATATGTATAAGTCAGCATATCAGGTTGGGTCGTCTTATGTCGAGTGTTCTCTCATGTTTTATTCTTCTTACCTCATACGGCCATTCTATCCCACTTATATATGATTATGTAATAAGAAAGATACGTTACATTAGTACTCGGTTGAGTAAGGTACCAGGTGCCAGACACGGCCCATCAGTTTGGGTCGTGACAAAAGTGGTATTAGAGCAGCTCTATCCTAGGGAGTCTACACGTCGTGTCTAGTAGAGTCTTGTTTTTGGGTGTGTTGTGTATCACACTTATAATCAGGAGGCTACAGGGCATTTAGGACTGTCACTCTTTTTTCTTACTCTAGATCGTGTGGTAGAGCTCAGTTGTAAGAACTCAATTTCCTAAACTCTATCTTATTCATAATAAGACGATGCCTACATCCAGAAAGATGGTTGGTAAGAGATATAGCTGTGGAAGAGTTGAGTCAGAGGAACTCGATTTTTCATGATGCTTATGATGAGTAAATGTGAGGTCTTCAGTAGATCATGTATGTACTAAGATGTGTAAGACTTATTGCTAAGGATATATAAGGCAAGAATATCTATCCACCCCTATGGTGAAAGGCAATGAAAGATTCAAAAGATAGATACAAGTTTCAACAAGTAAAAGAAGCAAGATGAAGAAGGGTACGAGGCGCCCAGTTAATGAAAATTATCAGTATTTACAATTCATGCAGAGAAATATAAGCATTTTGAGCTACCCTCAACAGTGACAAGATGTATGTACAATTGGCTACACCCATCTCAGTTATGTCCTATGGGAGCTAATAGATATAGTTAAGAGAAGGACGGGATGTCGGGATCTTGTTGGGGTTAGAGTAACCCAAGATGGTGAATGTATTGTTTGAGTTAGTGACATTTCCGAAGAATATTACAAATGTGCTAGTAAATCTTCTTGTGAGGCACCCAGATGGTACACTCTAAAATAGTACAGCTATATATGAATACTACAAAGATAGGCACTGGAAGCCTTGAAAGGATAAATATTACCTTAAGTGTAGCTCTTGTCCCTAGTAGAGAAAGAACGTTAGGCAACCCAAAGAGCCAGTAGATAGAGCAAGAGGAGGTAAAAGCAAAAGAATGTCTTGTTCATGTTTTCAGAATAAAGTGATGGACATAAATGTTAGCGGAAAATAATAATAATAGAGTTAATGAAGTATTATGAGTAAGATGTGATGCATGGATGACAACGGTAGATCAAAAGATGACAGTATTACAGAGTCTATAGTGAAGGAAAGGACAAGAGGTGACAGGCCTTGAGACAAAAAAACGTATAGGCCATAAAGTCATATCCTCACTTCGAGAAATAAGTTAGTGACTCCAACGTGATTACCAAAAGGAAAATTTAGACCCCAGAGTAATAAAAAATCAGCATGGACTGATGAACAAGATAAACTAAACATGAATTAGGGACTGAGTGATTTGATAATGGTCGACATCGTGAGAATTTCAGATTTCGTCCCAGCGATAATAGAATGGACAACAGAAGAAGATTCATGAGAAATTCAGAGAATGGTAATTCAGGAAGACGCTTACCTAAAGAAAGCAATGTGAGCAAAGTTAAGCTTAAGGGACTGTATGTGCCAGTTATACTAAGTGCCACCCTCACGAGTAAGGTATTTTGTTATCCTTGGTACATAAGGATTGCCGCAAGGCGAGTAAGGGTCATCAATGATGTGGAAAGACGCCAAAGAGGAAGAGATAAAACATCTATAGGTAGATTATCGTGGCTCCAACTCTTAGTATTCCCCTAAAGGGGGGAATATGGAGTGTTGTGGCATTAAGGCATAGTTAAGTGGTTCTAGTGACTGTGGAATAGTGAAGGAAGAATGCGATAAAAATGAAAAAGGAATGATATTGCACTTATCCAAATCTTACAGATATGCTATGCTTCTAGAATATTATGCAAGCACGATGTCAAGGAAAGGAAATAAGGATTCCTTCCCGGAATGTTATTGATAAATAAAGAGCCAGTGCAATAGGTAAGTTAGACAAAGGAAATAACCCAAGAGAGATTACGCGGAATATTGATATGAGAATGGGCCAACGCGTAGTTAGCAGTTGATTCGGGAGGAGCCTAGTTATGGCTAGACAGGAGGTTACAGATGAACCAGCAGATCGTGCAAGATAAACATAGTAAAACCCAACATAGTGAATTCAACTTCGCAGTAATGTCATTGTACTACTTGAGACATATTCAGATAGGAGTTGGGGTAGTTAAAGGTAAATAAAGAGAAATTCACTGGGAAGACAGTCAAAATATTAGATCAGAAGCAACCCTTCAAGCACAAAGGCGTGGAAATAAGTAACTACGGATAATTATAGGTGGGGAAGAACATAAAAAAAATATTCCGTCAAGTATACGATGTGATAAGCTTGTAACTTTACTACAACGAAGGACTAGCTGAAGAAATAAGGAAGAAGACTTTAACCTAAGCACAGTGACCTAAAGAGGAAATGGTCTTGTAACAACAGTCTCACAACAACATTGTATGCACTCCATAAGAAAGTGGAACCTAGCGTGGCTAATGAGCGGGAAATGAAACCAAAAGTAATATTCAATACCATATGAATTGCACAAAATTTCGACATGCATGGGAACTAAGATAAGCTAAGTATGCACGCAACAAGGGGGGCAGAAAGACCAGGAAAAGTAATTGCTTACATTTAAAGAAAGCTTATATGGAACGAAAGGAATTATTTGATCAATGATCTAGAGTTAGTTGCATTGTGAACGCACTTAAAATTTTGGAGTATTATCCATGCAGTATATATATTGACATTCATACAGCCGTAGAAGACTCTGGTATAAGTTAAAAGAAGAAATTGAGCCCAGGGCATAGACAAAGGAATGAATTGTTAGAAGATTGTATCATGGATATTCCATAGTGCCCATGAAAGGATAAAGTAATAACTAATACCAGGAGCCCCAAATCGGAAGATAGCTGAAGCCTACGTGAAGGCTGATCAGAAAGAAGAGGAAACTAAAGAGTTACACCAACTAAGTAAATCAGGAGTCTGATTATTGGCCCCCGACAATTAGAGAAATTGCGATTGAGAACATTGCAGGATCATCCTTAATATTAGAGGCACAAGAAAGATAGTACAACAAAACCACCATATTCTATTGTGGCTCTACCATAAAACCAGTTAGAAAAGTACCAACCTCATAAGAAGTTAGTATGAAGCTCTCATCAGATTGTGTATACAGCAGAGGTGCAAGTATTATAAGAGAGCTTCAAGGCGTGGATGTGAATTATACCTATGTGGAAGGGAGGTCATAAAAGAGATAAAAGATATGATGCGAGATTTTAAGGTAAGTAAGGTAAAGGTGAACAACGTACGAGATACTCAAATGCAGAAGATCGTGAATAGTCCATACTTCGGATAGAAGGCTAGAAGCACTGGGATTCAGTATCCTGGAATGATAGCGGCATCGTCAGTGGCATGTCTACCAGCCCATGGTTTCTAGGTATTGAGAAGCCTGATTCAGAGATTAAAGAAGAGTTAGAGATGATCTGATATCTCGCTTGATATTCCAGAATAACATAAGGAAATCTATGGTGCAAGCAAGTTGAAGGAAGGTTGAATAGTATAAATAGATACGTATAGGTCGCAAGCTAAAGTATAGTAAAATCACTTCAAATGTTCCACGATACAATGTGAGCCCTAGTGATTACGTAAGAAGTTTCAAGTTATCAGTGGTATATTGTAGAAAAATATTGAGATGAATCAACGATGGATGGACAAAAGTCACAAAGTATGAAATGCGATTAGGCCATCATTCTTAAGATGAACAGTAACGAGGAAGCGTTAAAAGAGTTAGCTTTATGCATATAGGATAAGCAACGAGAGTGTAACGACCCGGCCGGTCGTTTTGACTATTGCAATCTCGTTCCCCTATTTACTGCTCAAATTGTGAATTACAGTTGTTATTTGGCTTGCCAGGGTAATTGCTTTGGGTTCGGTGAGGTTTTGAAATGATTTGGAGCCTTAGTTCCAAGGTTTAGAATTTAAGTTGAAAAGGTTGACTAGATGTTCACTTATGAGTAACGACCCCAGAGATATTTTGCTAAGGAAATTAAGGTTTGGTGGTGTCGAGGTAGATCAATGCGGCTTGGACCTTTTGGGTTGAACAATGCACCGATGTGTAAAGGAAATGTTTGTTGGAAAAAGGTCATTTCTGCGACCACTATGCAGTCACAGAATCACTCTGCGGATCGCATAATGGTCGCAAAGTGGATCAGTAGAGAGGCAAGATTTGAGGAAACTTTGCGGTGCATTATGCGACCGCAGACCTATTTTGCGGTGCATTATGTGACCACAGAACAAGTATGCGGACCGCAAATGACCGCATACTGGGTCAGTAACGCCCAGCTTTGGAGGCCAAATTATGCGGCGGATATGCGGACCGCATACCTGTTATGCGATCGCATAACTGCGTCGGAGCTTCCATTCTTTCTAATTTTTGACCCGACCCAACTTCGATTTATAGACCTTGAAGCTCATTTGTGAGCCAAAATCTGATATTCTGGAGAGAGGTGAGAGCAATTTAGAAAGAGAAAGTGAAGACTTGTCATTTATCCATCAATTCTTGTTCAAGGTTTGAAGATTTCACAAGGATCTTGCTAGGGCTTCAAAGAGGTAAGAATTTCTTTCCTCAATCCTTCAATTTCGGGTTTGGAGTAAAGATGGGTGATTAATAGTATAATTCTTGGGTGTAGAGTATCATGTATACATACCAATAAGGTTTTGGAAAGATTGTTAAGTTCAAATGGGTAAGGATTGGGTTGAAAATGGTAGAAATCTTCATAGACTTTAATTGAAGATTTGAGGGTCGAGTTGGTGTCGGATTTTGGTGAAATGTGTATGGTTGGACTCGTGGTTGGATGAGAGATCATATTCTGTAACTTTTGTCGGGTTCCGATATGTGGGACCCACGAGCGAATTTTGAGTTAATTTTGGATTTTATTGGAAAATAATTAGTATCTCCTTATGGAATTAATTATAATAATTGGTATTGACTGAATCAAATTAATTGTGGCTAGATACGAGGCTTTCAGAGACTAATTCTCGTGGAAAGGGCATAGCGAAATAAAGAATTACACAGTTTGAGATAAGTACTTGTTGAATTGCCTCCTAAATTCTATATTTACTCAGTCTCAGTTTTTACTTGCACATTTTATCTCAGTCTCTGTTATTATTATTGATACATCATATAATTGTAGTTTGGGATGATTTCATGATTATTGAGAGCCCGAGAGACTGGAGAGATTTATGACTGAGGGAGGCCGAGGGCCTGATTGTGAGGATATTTTATGGATCGGGGCTGCCCGCCTGCAGCAGGCCTTATTGGCTTATTATTGCACGTGAGTTGGCCGTGAGTATCCTTATATTATTATTGCACGTGAGTTGGCCGTGCGGATCCAGATATTTATATTGTGGCACGTGAGTTATCCGTGCTTATAGCGCTTGGGCTGTAGGAGCCCGTCATGAGTCTGTACACCCCTAGTGAGCGCGGGTACCCATTGAGAGTTAGTGATGAGGGCTGAGAGCCCAGGGAGTGATGAGGGCTGGGAGCCCAATGAGTAATTGTTGTCCTAAGAGGTTGTACTGGATTTCCAATTATTGTTGCACGTAGTTGCAATCTGTCATTGTTGTGAAATATCTCAAAGATTGTTGATATACGCATTACATGAATAGGAACTGTATAAAAATTTATTTGACATTAAACTGCCAGATTTGATAGCATGTCTATTCTTTGCTGGAATTACTGGAAGTGAACTATAACTGTGTAGCTCGTTATTATCTTCAGTTCCTTATTTATTATTGTTACTTGCTGAGTTGGTTGTACTCATACTACACCCTGCACTTCGTGTGCAGATCCAGGTGTTTCCAGATATAGCGGGTGTTGATCCTTTTGTGCGGTTGAATTTCAGGAGATTTTGAGGTAGCTGCTGTGTTCCGCAGACCTTGTCTCTCCTTCTTTATCTATTTGTTCACTGTATTTGGTCTCAGACTATTATAGACTATATTTTCCAGACTTGTATTCATATTAGATGCTCATGTACTCAGTGACACCAGGTTTTGGGGAGTGTTTGTATTGTATTTAAATGTTATATTTTTAATCTTGAGAGAAATTGTGGTTTATTGAGATTTTCAGCTTGCCTAGTATTGAGATAGGCGTCATCACGACGAATGATATTTTAGGTCATGACAAGTTGGTATCTGAGCCTAGGTTACATAGGTCTCACGAGTCATGAGCAGGTTTAGTAGAGTCTTGCGGATCGGTACGGAGACGTCTATACTTATCTTCGAGAGGCTATAAAACCCTTAGGAAAATTTCACTTTCTTGTATTCCGTCATGCGAATCTGTTGATTCTGGAAACTAAATTTCTACTATTTTATTCTCTCAGAGATGGTGAGAACACGTACTACCGGATCATACGGTCAGCCACCAGTGCCACCAGTTAGGGCCGCGAGAGGCCGGGATCGTGGTAGAGGCCGAGGTCGAGGTGTAGCCCGTACCATAGTTGGACCAGCACTTGTAGTACCACCAGTTGCTTCGACTCAGGAGCAGATTCCAGATATAGCTGAGCCGACAGGATCAGCTTAGGCACCAGTTGTGCCCATTGAGATTCCAGGTCTTCAGGAGACATTGGACCAGATATTGGCAGCTTGCACTGGTCTGGCTCAGGTGGTTTTGTCTCAGGCCGCACCTGCCACTTCTCAGGCTGGGGGAGGTACTCATACCCCCGTTGCTCGTACTCCAGACCAGGTAGTACAGGGACTTCAGATACTAGGGGCACTACCAGCCCAGCCGGTTGCAGCTGCTCAGGCCCCGGTAGTTCCTGTTATGGCAGATGATGAGCAGAAGAGACTTGAGAGGTTTGAGAGGCTTCGACCTCCACCATTTAGCGGTGCTGAGTCAGACGATGCTCAGGATTTTCTGGATAGGTGTCAACGGATGCTTCGGACAGCGGGTATTCTGGAGACCAGTGGGGTCTCATTCACTACTTTTCAGTTTTCTGGGTCTGCACTCAGATGGTGGGAGACTTACGAGAGACGTAGGCATGTTAGCGCATCACCCTTTACTTGGCATCAATTCTCCGTGGTCTTTTTGGAGAAGTGCGTATCTCAGTCCCGCAAAGAAGAGTTGCGCAGACAGTTTGAGCAGTTTTGCCAGAGTGATATGTTCGTGACGCGGTACAAGATGAGATTTTCTGAGTTGGCTCGTCACGCAGTTGCGGTTACTCATGACTAGAGAGAGAGTGTCTGGTGCTACTTTCGTCGAGGTTGTTGACATTGCTCTTCAGATTGAGATGGTTCGTAGCCAGGAGCGAGTTGAAAGGGAGGCTAAGAGGCCTCGTGGTTCCGTTGATTTCAGCGGTGTTCCTTCAGGGGGTCAGTTTTACCGTGGTGGGGGTCGTTCTTACAGGCACGCTCAGGCGGGTCGTCCAATACATCGTGGTGCATCAGCTAGCCATGGTTCGTACAGTGCTCACTCAGACCAGTCTTCATTCAGTGCACTACCAACGCAGAGTTCTCATCATGCCTCGTCTACTCAGGCTTCTATAGGTAATTCTTCGAGTTATCAGGAGCAGCAGTTCCGTCAGAGAAGGGGTTGTTTCGAGTGCAAAGAATTTAGTCATTTCAAGAGAGAGTGTCCTAGGCTGTTGAGTGGGGTTTCACAGCAGAGTTCTCGACCGACGGCGCCAGCATTAGCAGATACACCACCCTTCCTGCCATCTCGATGTGGAGGCCAGGTAGCTAGGGTTCTCCCAAGAGGGGGAGGCCAATCAGGAGGCGGGCAGGCTCGATTCTATGCTTTTCCTACCAGGCCAGATGTTGTTGCTTCAGATGCAGTGATCACATGTATTGTTTCAGTGTGCCACTGGGAGACTTCTATATTATTTGACCCTAGTTCTACTTATTCATATGTATCATCATATTTTGCTCATTATATGGATATGCCCTGTGAGTCCTTAGTTTCACATGTTAGTGTATCTACACCGGTGGGTGATATTATTACTGTGGACCGTGTGTATCGGTCGTGTGTGGTAACTATTGGGGAACTGGAGACTAGGGTTGATCTTTTATTACTCAGTATAGTTGATTTCGATGTAATCCTGGGTATGGATTGGTTGTCTCCATGTCATGCTATTCTGGACTGTCACGCAAAAACTGTGATATTGACAATGCCGGGGTTACCTAAGGTTTAATGGAGGGGTTCTCTATATTTTGTTCCTAGCAAGGTAATGTCTTATTTGAAGGCCCAACGTATGGTTGGAAAGGGATGTTTGTCATATTTGGCTTTTGTGAGAAATGTTGATGCAGATACTCCTACTATTGATTCAGTACCGGTAGTGATTCCTGATGTATTTCCTACAGACCTGTCGGGTATGCCGCCCGACAGGGATATTGATTTCGGTATTGACTTGGTGCAGGGCACTCAACCCATTTCTATTCCTACGTATCATATGGAACCAGCTGAGTTAAAAGAATTGAAGGAGAAACTTCAGGAACTCCTTGAAAAGGGGTTTATTAGGCCTAGTGTGTCACCTTGGGGTGCACCGGTTCTGTTTATGAAAAAGAAAGATGTCTTTTGGGCTAACCAATGCCCCATCAGCATTGATGCACTTTATGAACAGTGTATTCCAATCATATCTTGACTCATTTGTCGTGGTATTTATTGATGATATCCTGGTGTACTCACGTAGCCAGGAGGAGCATGCACGACATTTGAGTATTGTACTACAGAGGCTGAGAAAGGAGAATCTTTATGCCAAATTCTTTAAGTGTGAGTTCTGGCTTAGTTCGGTGGCATTCTTGGGACATATAGTGTCCACTGAAGGTATTAAGGTGGATCCGAAGAAAATAGAGGCAGTTCAGAATTGTCCCAGACCATCTTCAGTTACTGATATTCGGAGTTTTCTCAGCTTGGCCAGTTATTATCGTCGCTTCGTGGAGGGTTTCTCGTCTATTGCATCGCCTATGACTAAATTGACCCAGAAAGGTACTCAGTTCAGGTGGTCGGATGAATGTGAAAAGAGCTTTCAGAAGTTCAAAACATCTTTGACTACAGCTCCAGTATTTGTGTTGCCTACAGTTTTGGAGTCTTATACTGTGTATTGTGACGCGTCGCGTATTGGTCTCAGCGCAGTGCTGATACAAGACGGTAGGGTGATTGCCTATGCATCCAGACAGCTAAAGGTACATACGAAGAATTATCCAGTCCATGATCTTGAGTTAGCAGCTATTTTTCATGTCTTGAAAATTTGGCGGCATTACTTGTATGGTGTCCAGTGTGAGGTGTATACCGATCATCGGAGTCTACAATATTTGTTTAAATAGAAGGATCTTAACTTGCGGCAGCGAAGGTGATTGGAGTTGCTTAATGATTATGATATCACCATTCTCTATCATCCCGGAAAGGCCAATGTGGTGGCCGATGCCTTGAGTCATAAGGTAGAGAGTTTGGGAAGCTTAGCATACTTACCGGTAGAAGAGAGGCCTTTAGCCTTGGATGTTCAGGCCTTGGCTAATCAGTTTGTTAGACTGGATGTTTCCGAGCCGAATCGAGTTTTGGCATGTAGGGTTTCTTGGTCATCTTTATATGATCGCATCATAGAGAGCCAGTATGATGATCCACATCTGCTTGTCCTTAAGGACACGGTTCAGCACAGTGATGCCAAGGAAGTCACTATTGGAGATAACGGTGTATTACGGATGCAGGGCAGGCTATGTGTGCCTAATGTAGATGGTTTGCGTGAGCTGATTATCCAGGAAGCTCACAGTTCGCGATACTCTATTCATCTAGAGCGGTTGGCTGGGATTTATATTCGCGAGATTGTTCGCCTACACGGTGTGCCGGTGTCCATTATTTCAGATCAGGGTACGTAATTTACCTCACAGTTTTGGAGAGCAGTGCAGTGAGAATTGGGCACACAGGGTCAGTTGAGTATAACATTTCACCCTCAGACGGACGGACAGTCCGAGTGCACTATTCAGATATTGGAGGATATGTTACGCGCATGTGTCATGGATCTTGGGGGTTCTTGGGATCAATTTCTGCCACTCGTAGAGTTTGCTTACAATAATAGCTACCAGTCAAGCATTCAGATGGCTCCGTATGAAGCTTTATATGGGAGACGGTGTCGGTCTCCAGTGGGTTGGTTTGATCCTGGTGAGGTTAGACTATTGGGTACTGACTTGGTTCAGGATGCTTTAGAGAAGGTTAATGTAATTCAGGAACGGCTTCGCACGGCACAGTCTAGACAGAAGAGTTATACCGACAGGAAGGTTCGTGATGTTGTTCACATGGTTGGGGAGAAGGTTCTGCTCAAGATTTTACCCATGAAGGGTGTCTTGAGGTTCGGGAAAAAGGGCAAGTTTAGCCCTCGGTATATTGGGCCTTTTGAGATACTTAATAAAATTGGGGAGGTGGTTTATGAACTTGCTTTGCCACCTAGTCTATCAGGTGTTCATCCAGTGTTCCATGTATCCATGCTCCAAAAGTATGTCGGGGATCTGTCTCACATTCTGGATTTCTAACAGGAAAGCTGGACGGTAATTTGACTTATGATGTGGAGCCGGTGGCTATTTTAGACCGGCCGGTTCGAAAGCTGAGGTCAAAGAACATAGCATCAGTGAAGGTGCAGTGGAGAGGTCAGCCAGTCGGAGAAGCAACTTGGGAGACTGAGCAGAAGATGCGGAACAAATATCCACACTTATTTGAGACTCCAAGTATTATTCTAAACCCGTTCGAGGACGAACGTTTATTTAAGAGGGGGAGAATGTAATGACCCGGCCGGTCGTTTTGACTATTGCAATCTCGTTCCCCCATTTACTGCTCAAATTGTAAATTATACTTATTATTTGGCTTGCCAGGGTAATTGCTTTGGGTTCGGTGAGGTTCTGAAATGATTTGGAGCCTTAGTTCCAAGGTTTAGAATTTAAGTTGAAAAGGTTAACTGGATGTTAATTTATGAGTAACGACCCCAGAGAAATTGTGCTAAGGAAATTAAGCTTTGGTGGTGCCTAGGTAGATCAATGCGGCTCGGACTTTTTGGGTTGAACAATGCAACGATGTGTAAAGGAAATGTTTGTTGGAAAAAGGTCATTTCTGTGACCACTATGCGGTCGCAGAATCACTCTGCGGACCGCATAATGGTCGCAAAGTGGATCAGTAGAGGGGCAAGATTTGAGGAAACTTTGCGGTGCACTATACGACCGCAAACCTGTTTTGCGGTGCATTATGTGACCGCAGAACAAGTATGCGGACCGCATAATGACCGCAGACCGGGTCAGTAACGCCCAACTTTGGAGGCCAAATTATGCGGCGCATATGCGGACCGCATACCTGTTATGCGATAGCATAACTGTGTCAGAGCTTCCATTCTTTCTAATTTTTGACCCGACCCAACTTCGATTTATAGTCCTTGAAGCTTATTTTTTAGCCAAAATCTGATATTCTAGAGAGAGGTGAGAGCAATTTAGATAGAGAAAGTTAAGACTTAGTCATTTATCCATCAATTCTTGTTCAAGGTTTGAAGATTTCACAAGGATCTTGCTAGGGCTTCTAAGAGGTAAGAATTTCTTTCCTCAATCCTTCAATTTTGAGTTTGGAGTAAAGATGGGTGAGTAATAGTATGATTCTTAGGTGTAGAGTATCATGTATACATACCAATAAGGTTGTGGAAAGATTGTTAAGTTCAAATGGGTAAGGATTGAGTTGAAAATGGTAGATTTGAGGGTCGAGTTGGTGTCGAATGTTGGTGAAATTTGTATGGTTGGACTCGTGGTTGGATGACCGTTCATATTTTGTAACTTTTATCGGGTTTCGATTTATGGGTCCCACGAGCGAATTTTGAGTTAATTTCAGATTTTATTGGAAAACAATTAGTATATCCTTATGGAATTAATTACAATAATTGGTATTTACTGAATCGAATTAATTGTGGATAGATACGAGGCTTTCGGAGACCAATTCTCATGGAAAGGGCATAGCGGAATAAAGAATTACACGGTTTGAGGTAAGTAACAGTTTTAAATCTAGTCCTGAGGGTATTAAACCCCGAATTTTGGTACCATGTGATTATTTTGGAGGTGACGCACATACTAGGTGATGAGCATGTGGGCTTACACTGAGGGGATTGTGACTTGGTCTGTCACGGGAAACTATAAAGTTGAATAATTTGTTGTTAGCTATATGCCCTCTATGTGTTGATAAAATTTGACTGTAAATCATGTTAGAAATCATGCTTAGTCTATGTGATAGTACTGTTGGGACCCACAGAGGTCGTGTACTTATTGAATTGCCTCCTAAATACTATATTTACTCGGTCTCAGTTTTTACTTGCACATTTTATCTCAGTCTCTATTATTATTATTGATACATCATATCATTGATGTTTGGGCTGCTTTCATGATTATTGAGAGCCCGAGAGACTGGAGAGATTTATGACTGAGGGAGGCCGAGGGCCTCATTGTGAGGATATTTTGTGGATCGGGGCTGCCCGCCTGCAGCAGGCCTTATTGGCTTATTATTGCACGTGCGTTAGCCGTACAGCACGTGAGTTGGCTGTGCATATCCTTATATTATTATTGCACGTGAGTTGGCCATGCAGCACGTGAGTTGGCCGTGCGAATCCAGATATTTATATTATGGAACGTGAGTTGTCCGTGCTTATAGCGCTTGGGCTATAGGAGCCCCTCATGAGTCTGTACACCCCAGTGAGCTCGGGTACCCATTGAGAGTGAGTGATGAGGGCTGGGAGCCCAGGGAGTGATGAGGGTTGGGAGCCTAGAGAGTGATTGTTGTCCTAAGAGGTTGTACTGGATTTCCATTTGTTGTTGCACTTAGTTTCTATCTGTCATTGTTGTGAAATCTCTGAAAGATTGTTGATATATGGATTACATGAACAGGAACTGTATAAAAATTGATTTGATATTAAACTGCCAGATTTGATAACATGTCTATTCTTTGCTGGAATTACTGGAAGTGAACCATAACTGTGTAGCTCGTTATTATCTTCAGTTCCTTATTTATTATTGTTACTTGCTGAGTTGGTTGTACTCATACTACACCCTGCATTTCGTGTGCAGATCCAGGTATTCCCGGATATAGCGGGTGTTGATCCTTTCGCGCAGTTGAATTTTAGGAGATTGTGAGGTAGTTGTCGTGTTCCGCAGACCTTGTCTCTCCTTCTCTATCTATTTGTTCACTGTATTTGGTCTCAAACTATTATAGACTATATTTTCCAGACTTGTATTCATATTAGATGCTCATGTACTCAGTGACACCAGGTTTTGGG
>AWOL01S0054368.1:144709-193986 GCA_000715115.1 Nicotiana otophora | reverse complement strand
TGAGGTATGCCCGAGTGACAAGAGTGATTGTGAGGTATGCCCGAGTGGCACGAGTGACTGTGAAGTTTGCCGGAGGGGCTGTATATGAGTGATGTTTTGCCCGAGGGGCAGTTTATGATTTCATCATTTTTGCTCACCTTTGCATTGAGCCTTTGTTTGAAAAACTGTTGGAAAAAAATGTCTTTAAAATGATTTTTACTGGAACTGGGTTTAAACGAGATGTTTGATTCAAATTCTGATTTTTTTAAGAGCATGTGCTATTTTACTGAGATTTCCTGATATGAACGTTATATGCTTTATTGCTCATCACTACTGCTCAGTCTTTATTTATTGTTGTTACTTACTGAGTTGGCGTACTCACGTTACTCCCTGCACCTTGTGTGCAGATCCAGGTGTAGCTGGACACGGTAGCGGTTATTGAGTGTTCTGGTTACAGATTTTCTTGGAGATAGCAAGGTAGCTGTTTGGCGATCGCAGCCCCTGCTCTTCTCCCTCTTATCTTCCTCTAGTTTTATTTAGCTATTTTTCGTGCTGATTTAGCCTTGATATTGTTAGACAGATTGTAGTATATGCTCATGACTAGTGACACCCCGATGTCGGGCTTTTCTTTTCTGCACTTCTGTTTTTCTTTGATTTGAACTCCTTAAATGAAGGTTTATGTTAAATAACCTTAAAGTTTTTTTTAAAATGAAAATATCGGTTTGTTTTGGAATTGAGTCGGCTTGCCTAGTTCCACGATAGACGCCATCACGACAGGGGTTAGTTTTGGGTCGTGACAGTTACAAAGAGGCTAATCCCTTGAATAAACTTGGCAGTTACTATTTCTACGATAACTTGCCAATTTGAGCTGTGATAGCACACTTTGCATATGCCTACGCTATAGCGTGTTATTTATACCAGTCCAGGAGCATGAGAATCTTAATTCATTTAGTATATACATGTGTACTTATTTGATTGCTCCTGTATAATATGCTTGGACTGAGGGCCTGTGACCATGCTGGGCGAATTATGTTATTGGCACGTGAGTTGTCCGTGCGGATCCATATACGGATATTACTGGCAAGTGAGTTATCCGTGCGAGTGCAGATATTGATACTATAGAATGTGAGTTGTCCCTGCGTATGATGTTAATGTGAGCTCTAGGAGAGCTGGTTACCGTTATTTGATTTGTGTGTCTTGGCTCTACTATGTAGGATGAGCTCATAGTATTGTGGTTGTGGTGGTGCTTGTTTAAATTGCAAAATGGTTCTCTTCTTTGAGACATTTTCCATTGTTGGGTGCACAAATTGCACAGTTTGGGGCTTGAGTTATATTGGTGTGGCATGTCTGCAGAATAGTTTTGTTTGATAATATAAGGTTATTGGACCTAGAATGGATACTATCGAATTTTATTACGGTATATTTGGGAGGATAATATCGAAAGTCGGCTTAGAAAGTGATTATGGTTCTGGTTGGGGAGAGAGAGCTCCATGACTACTTGATATGATGAGTGGTTATGAGTTTTTGAGTGTTTCTTTCATTATTGGCAGTGTACGAAGGTTTTTGAATGAGGTTGTTTTTGATATGAGGTTTATCACCGGTATCAAGTTCATTTTTAAGCAGTTATGGTGATTAGAAATTATTGCTACAAGTATGCTAGTTGTGTGGTATATCATATGATTACATATTGGGTTATGGCTCTGGCTTGATACAGTTGGTTCAGACTTATACAATGTGTAGATGTGAGATTCGGGTATTGAAAAGAAATTCTAAATGTTGGAAATTGAATTCCAAGGTTTATGGGCTAAGGTTGAATTAATGATCCTCAATTATGTGTCGTCAGGCCTATACCAAATAAGGTGACATGGTATCACCCTCGAGTATGTGCGTGGTAAGGTGGAACAGTGATTTAAAGGCTTTGGAACAACTCTTGTCACGTTCGAGGATGAATGCATGTTTAAGTGGGGGAGAATGTAACGACCCGACCGGTTGTTTTGAGCATTTACACTCTTTTATACTTTTAGAAGTCTTGAATAGATTCATATGATGTATTATCAGTTGTTTGAATCGTCGGTTTTGGATTTCAGGAGTTTCAGAATATGTTCGGAAGAATGAATCTCAAGGTTGGAAGATAAAGTTGAAAAGGTTGACCGGATGTTGACTTATGTATAAATGACCCCGGAATAGAATTTTTATGGTTCCAATAGCTCCGTATGGTAATTTAAGACTTTTAAGTGTGTTTGGATATTTATTTTGAAGTCCGTAGTTAAATTTGGCTTTAAATTGCGAAAATAGGAAATGGAAGGCTTGAAAGTTTGACCGGGAGTTGACTTTATTGATGTCGAGTTTGGATCTAGGTTCCGAAAGTTGGAATAGGTCCGTACTATCATTTATGACTTGTATGCAAAATTTGAAGTCAATCGTAGTTGGTTTGGTATGAATCGACATTAGTTTTCAAATTCTGAAGATCATAAGTTTCTTAGGCTTGTACCGATGCGCGATTCATGATTCTAGTGTTGTTAGAGGTAATTTGAGGCTTCGAGCAAGTTCGTATCATGTTTTGGGACTTGTTAGTTAGTATACTTGGTTGGGGTCCCATGGGGCTCGGATGAGTTTTGGAAGAGTTTTTTTAACGTGTTAGGTATTTTGACATTGTTTTGAGCATAAGCATGTAATGATCTAAAGGTCCATTTTTAGTTCTAGAGATCGAAATTTGATTTCGAGACTTCCGAGAATTTGATAATGAATTATAGGAATGATCTGGAATGTTTGGTCCAATTTCATCAAGTCGCGATTGGGTTTTTACAGCGAAGCATGAGTTAATTATTTAACGAGCGAAGTTGGTATCATATTGAGCAAATGAGCTCTGAATTGAATCTCGATTGAGCGACTAGGTTCATATTATTATTTGTGACTCATAGGAACAAGAATCGTCGAATTCCGAGTTCGTATGATGAAGTAAGAGCCTTTGTAGTGAAAAGCAACAAATTCTCGTGCGCACCCTTAGCGACCAGATTTGGCACTTTTAGCGATGGAAATTGGGCTTTTAGCGACCAGATTATTGTTTTTATTGAGAAGTTTTTTTATAAGCTCATTTTAACATTTTTGGACGAAAGAACTCAGTTAGGGGCGAGTTTTGAGCGAGACTTCACGGGACTTCTTGAGGTAAGTCACTTGTGATCATTTTTACTCCATAATATTGAATTATCATTGAATATTCCGACTAGATTACGTGATTTTGAGGTGTTATTCGAGAATTTGAGCCTAGGTATTTGAAAATAAGATTTGGGGATTTGGAGGTCGAGTTGGTGTCGGAATTTGGTAAATGTGATATGGTTGGACTTGTGTTTGAATGAACATTCGGATATTGTTACTTTCGTCGGGTTATGAGATGTGGGCCCCAATGTTGACTTTTGACTTGATTTTTATGGTTTTTATTCGGAAACTTAGCATTTGTATGGATTTTATTTCTATATTTTGTATTGAGTATATTGAATTGTTTGTGACTAGATTCGAGATGTTTGGAGGCCGAATCACAAGGAAAAAGCTTATTGGAATAAAGAATTGCATGGTTTGAGGTAAGTAACACTTCTAAACTTGGTTCTAAGGGTATAAATTTCCGAATTACGCATTATGTGAATTGTATGGAGGTGACGCACATGCTAGGTGACGGGCGTGTGGGTGTGCACCGTAGAAATTGTTACTTAATTGATTTCGTGGAGTTTCATAATCAAATAATCATGTCATTATCCACATATCCTCCACGTGTTAGAGAAATTGAGCTGAGACTCATATTAAAGATCATATTTAGGTTACGTCCCGATATTTTTGGGACTCACAGAGGTCGTTTTGCTGTTGAATCATTTGTTTAAATTATAATTTTGTACTCAGTTGATCTATTTTACTTGTATTGAGTTTATCTGTTGAACTTGAAAGCATGCCTACATTTATGTACTGTTATTTCATACTGGATTGTACCTGTTGAACTTGTCACGACTTTCAGCCCAAAGGTTAGCCGTGTTACTTATTGAGTGCATTGGGTCGGTTATACTCATACTACACTATGCACCTCGCGTGTAGATTTCGGATGCTGATGTAGCTGTGTATGGCGGGCGCGGGTATTGCAGTTGTACATACGATCCGGTCATAGCTGCCTCTTGTTCATGGTAGCTTTAGAATATTTAATCTATTCATGTATATTTCAAACAAATATTGTATTTTATTTCGTACCAACTTTGTAAATTCTAAATCTTAGAAGCTCATAATTTGTACTACAGTCCTTTGGAAATGTGTTAAAGTCTGTTATTGCGTCATTTATTTTATTAGTAAATTTCATTGAATTGGATTTTTGTAAATTGGCTTACCTAGCGGGTTGGGTTAGGTGCCATCATGACTAGCTGGATTTTGGGTTGTGACATACAATAAAACCTCTCTATAACAATATCCCTATATAACAACCATTCACTATAAAAACCAAGTTTTCCTCAGAACTGATTTTTAAGTTATATTTCACTTCTCTATAATATTTTTTTACCTATAACAACAATGGCCATATTTATAGCTGAACGCTCTTTGTAAAATTACTCTTCTATAATAGCCATATAGAATATAATAATTCTAAAAATATACAAATAATCTTTCTGTTAAAAAAAGTTTCTATCTTGCATATGATATAAGATTTGAAGATCTGCACATGATATTTTTTTCATTGAAAAAAATCCATAATACATTTAGATAGAAAACTTAACAGTTAAGCTCTTAGATTGTCTTCAAAGGAAAGCTATTGGATACCTTTTTGCTGAAAATTATGAACCTTCGCCTTAAACGTTCTATCGCTAGTAAGAGAATAAAATTCACGAAATAAGCTACAATTACAAAGTTCTTCCATAAATCTTGAAAGAATTTATTTTTCTTTGTAGCTTTAAAATGTATGCCTTAGAGTTTAAATCTTTATACGTTTAGTTATGAATTTATTATTAACGTATTAGCTTTCTTCATTATTTAGCAAGTGAAATATCCATATATTTTGAGATTTAAATTTGAATAATTTTCGTATCTTTTATATGTAACATTAAAAAAGGAAAAATAATTAATTTTTGGATAATATTTATCTATAATAGCCAAAACATATTTAAACGTCAAATGCTGTTATAGATGTATAACAACCATTCACTATAAAAGCCAAAACATATCGGATTAAATGAGGCTGTTATAGAGAGGGTTTGATTGTATATAGAACAACAGTCACAACATGTCTTCTCCGTTGAGGCGCGCAACCCGATATACGTATATATATATATATATATATACACACACACACACACACACACACAAATACCTTTGCAGCGTGCAATCCGATCCAAAACAATAATATCAATATTCATTGCGTCGTGCAATCCGATCCCACACAATAATGCCAATATCTGTTGTAGCGTGCAATCTGATCCCACACAATATTAAAATAAATGTACAAACTACAACCAACTATGGCGTATCTCACAATAAAATGCAATAAGAGAATTTCATAATTAAAGACATAAAGCAAATAAAGGCAGTCGATAAAGAATGGCACAAATACATGGAAATAAATAGCAAATTAAGGCATGTAACAGATAAAGGCATTAATTTAACAAGTAATGGAAAATAACAATTAAAACACTTAACAAGTAATAACATGGATTAGATGAAGGCATGTAATAATTGAAGATAATAAATAAATATTCCAACCCGCATGCTTAACCCCTGACTACGTATATACAATCGTCACCTTGCATATACACCGTTCCCACACATAAATCGAGTAGCAAATAGACCAATCAAGTCCTAATTCCCTCAAGTCAAGGTTAATCATAACACTTTCCTCTTTCCACAACCAAATCAATAATTAACCACGGCTTTTCCTTTAGAATAAGCCTCCAAACCAATCGAATCTAGGCAAATATAGTTAAAACAATTCAAAACAAACTTTAGAAACAATCCACGAGTGAAAAAGATTTAATCTTTAGCTAAACTGAAAAAGTCAACAAAAGTCAACTCAGGCTTTTTTGGTCAAAAATCCGAGATTCAGACCAAAATCCGATTATCTGTTCATCTTTGAGCCCGGTTATGTGATTTGTTTTGAAATCAGACCTTAATTTAAGGTCTAAATCTCAGTTTTATAAAATCTCTAAATTCTATCCAAACCCCCTAATTTTTACCTTAAAATCCATAGATTTAAGGTTAAAAATTAATGAGTGATTATGAAAATATATCAAAACTAGTTGAAAAGCACTCTTACCGATGAAGTTGGGATGAAAATCTATTCAAAACCCTCTCTAGTCCGAGCTCTAGATTTCAAAAATGGTGTAGAATAACAAAATCCCGACTTAGAGTTTTTATTTAACTGGGCGTCAGGTGTTCTTCGCGTTCGCAAAACATCTTCCACGTTCGTGAAGCACACATGCTCGTTGTTCATCGCGTTCGCGAAGTATTCATCACGTTAGCGAAGGCATCACCCATCCAATCCTCCGCATTCGTGACCAATGGGTCGTGTTCGTGATGAAGAACTCCCCTTCTTTCCCCCAGCCAACCCAAAGCTAAGCATTTGCGTGGGGTCTGTCGCGTTCGCGAAGGGCAGTCCCCCAAGGCCTACGCGTTCGGGACCTACCTCTCACGTTCGGAAAGAGAATCCAACCCTAGCCCCAACTTTCCCCTTCGCTATCTCGATAGTGGCTTCGCGATCGCGAAGCACTGACGCCCTAACAGAAAACCAATAATTCAACAAGTCAAAAAAATGATCTGAAACTCACCCGAGACCCCCTGGGCTCCAATTTGAACATGCACACTAGTGTAATAACATCATATAAACTCGCTCGCTATCTCAAATCATCAAAATAACATCAAATCCAATGAATCAATCATCAAAACTCAAGATTTCAACTTGAAAACTCATTTTTCACAATCTTTCACATAATGCGCCGAAACATGCTTGGGTCATCCCTAACCCCAACCCCAACCAAGCATGTATACAAGTCTAAAAATATCATATGAACCTACCGGAATCATCAAAATACCAATCCGAGGTTGTTTACTAAGAATGTTGACCGTTGTCAACTCAAGTTGTTTTTAAAGCCAAAAATCACATTTTCTTTAACATTTTACTTAAAAATTTCTGAAAACAACACAGACCACACATGCAAGGCATATAACCTCAAATGAATCTTTGAGAGGTCTCAAACCATGGAAATAAGAGCTAGTGCTCAAAACGACCTATCGGGTCGTTATATTCTCCACCTCTAAAAGAAAGCATCGTCCTCAATCGGACATAGAAAAGTACTTGGACTGGTAAAGAGGTGGGGTATCTACTCTGCATAATGGACACGGACTCCCACGTAGCCTACTCGATCGGCTGAACTCTCCATTTCACTTTCATAGAAGGAAAACTCTTGGATCTCAACTTTCGAACCAGCCGATCTAGATTATCCAGCGACTCCTCCTCATAGGCCGAATTCTCATCAAGCAGAACCGTGTTGAAGTCTAGAACATGTGACCTGTCCTTAAGGTATTTCCTAAAGCATGGAGACGTGAAATACTGGACGTACCTCCTACTAGGCTAGGAGGTAATGCAAGCCTGTAAGCAACCTCCCCAACTCTCTCCAAGATCTCAAACGGGCCAATAAACCTTGGGCTCAACTTGTCCTTCCTCGCAAATCACATCATGCCCTTCATAGCCGACACTCGGAGAAGAACCTTCTCACCTATCATCTAAGCTACATCTCGAACCTTCCGGTATGCATAACTCTTCTGCCTGGACTGAGCTGTGCGAAGTTGCTCTTGAATCACCTTAAACTTCTCCATAACATCACAGACTAAATCAATGCCCAATAATCTAGCCTCTCCGGACTCAAACCAACCAATCAGCGTACGACATTGCCTCCCTCTAAGGCATTATACGAAGCTATCTGAATACACGACTGATAACTGTTGTTGTAGGCGAACTCTACAGGCGGTAAAAACGGATCCCATGAACCTTTGAAATCAATTACACATGCGCGTAACATGACCTCCAAGATCTAAGTAGTGCGCTCAGACTATTTGTCCGTCTGAGAATGAAATGCGGTACTCAGCTCGACCCGCATGCCCAACTCATATTGCACGGCTCTCCAAAAATGCGATGTGAACTGCGTGCTCGGTCAGAAATGATGGAATTGGGCACGTCATGTAGGCGAATAATCTCCTGTGTATAAATCTGAACTAATCGGTGTGAAGAATAGGAAGTTATCACCAAAATAAAGTGTGCAGACTTAGTCAACCGGTCCACAATAATCCAGACCGTGCCATATTTTCTCTAGGTTCGTGGTAAGCCTACCACAAAATTCTTAGTGGCGCGCTCGCACTTCTACTCTAGTATCTCTAATCTCCAAGTCAATCCACCCAGGTTTTGATGCTCGTACTTCACCTGTTGGCAATTCAAACAGTGCGACACATAAGCAACAATATCTTTCTTCATTCTTTGCCATCAATAGTGATGTTTCAAGTCACGGAACATCTTCTTGACACCTGGATGAATGGAATAACGTGAACTGTGAGCCTCCTCAAGGGATAAATCTCTCAACCCATCAACATTTGGAACACAAATCAGACCCTGAAGCTGCATAACCCCATCATCACCAATCACAACCTCCTTAGCACCACCTCACTGTACTGTGTCCTTCCACAGCAACAAGTGAGGATCATCAAACTAGCGAGCCTTGATATGCTCCAACAATAATGACTGTGCCACAACACAAACAAAAACCCGACTAGGCTCCGAAACATCCACCCTCACAAATTGATTGGCCAAAGCCTGAACATCCATGGCTAGTAGCCTCTCCTCTACCGGTAAATATGTCAAACTGCCTATGCTCTCAGCCTTCCTACTCAATGCACCGACCACTACATTAGCCTTCCCTAGATAATATAATATTGTGATATCATAGTCTTTCAACAACTCTAACCATCTCCGCTGTCACAAATTAAGGTCCTTCTGCTTGAACAGGTGATGGAGACTCTGATGTTCGGTATAGACCTCATATGGAATGCCGTATAGATAGTGCCTCAAAATATTCTACTTGAGAATAATGGATGCCACCTCTAAATCATGCACATGATAATTCTTCTCATGGACCTTCAAATGCCGAGATGCGTTGGCACTCAACCTACCGTCCTGCATCAATACCGCACCAAGCCCAATATGTGATGCATCACAATACACGGTGTAAAATCCTGAACCTGTAGGCAACACCAACACTAGGGATATAGTCAATGTAGTCTTGAGCTTCTGAAAGCTCGCCTTACACTCGTCGGACCATCTGAAAGGAGCACCCTTTTGGGTCAATCTAGTCAAAGGAGCCACAATGGATGAAAACCCTCCACGAAATGGTGATTATAACCCGTCAAACCCAAGAAACTCCGAATCTCTGTAGCTGATGCAGGTCTAGGCCAGTTCTGAGTTGCCTCAATCTTCTTCAGATCCACCTTAATCTCCTCACTACACACCACGTAGCCCAATAATGCCACTAAATCAAGCCAAAACTCGCACTTGGAGAATTTAGCATATAGCTTCTTCTCCCTTAAAGTTTGGAGCACGATCCTCAAGTGCTGCTAATGATCCTCTCAGCTACGAGAATACACCAATATATCATCAATGAACATGATAACGAAGGAATCAAGATACAGCTAGAACACATTGTTCATCAAGGGTGTAAAGTCTGTTAGGGCATTGTCTAGCCCAAAAGACATCACCAAAAACTCATAGTGGCTATAGCGAGTCCTGAAAGCCGTCTTCGGAATGTTTGACGTCCAGATCTTCAATTGATGATATCCAGATCTCTGGTCAATCTTCGAGAACATATTAGCACCCTAAAGTTAGTCAAATAAATCATTCATACGCGATACTGGGTACTTTTTCTTGACTGTAATTTTGTTCAGCTGCCTGTAGTCAATACACATTCTCATAGTGCCGTCTTTCTTCTTCATAAATAGAACCGGAGTACCCTAAGGCGATACACTTGGTCTGATGAAACCCTTATCAAGCAACTCCTGAAGTGGAAAACAGTCCATGCCTAAGATCATGTCAAATTCCTCCATACTTAGTAATAAAAGGTCTACCCTAGTCTCATAACCCCCGATAGAGACCACATACGAGCGATAAACATGGTCTACCATAATAGAATCTCCCAGTAGCATAGACACATAAACATGAGCACTCAAACCATCTCAAGACACATCCAGATATGAAGCAAAATAAACATGAGCACTCAAACCATCTCAAGACACATCCAGATATGAAGCAAAATATGATTACACATATGAATAAGTGGAACCCAAATCAAATAAAACTGATGCATATCTATAACAAATCGGAACAATACCTACGATGACCGCATCAGACGACTCTGCTTCAGGTTTAGCTGGGAATGCATAGAAACTGGGCTAAGCCCCACCAATCTGACCTTCACCTCTCGGACGGCCTCTCCTTGGCTGGATTCCACCTCTAATGACCTTACCACCACCCCGGGCTACATGACCCCCGTATGTAGCTGGCTGAGCGGGCAGTAAAACAACTAGTGCCGGAATTATGGCATAAGAACCCTACTGAGGCACACTGCTCTAAAGTCTCAGACAATACCTCCTAATATGACCCGAACCTCCACACTCAAAGAACTCTCTCGACTAACGTGGCTGATGAATCTGGGACTGACCTTGACAGTCCAAATAATCACTGTGATAACTCTGAATTAGTGGTGCACTGATGGGAGCTGAAGATGCACTATAGACTAGCTGCTCAGGATGAGACCCATAAAAACCATGATAAGATGGCCTCTTCTCAAATGCTGCCTCTCTACCCTGACTACGAATCTTCTCGATCCACCTAGCGATCTTCACAAATCGAGTGAAAGAAATATCATCCTCAGTCTCTCTGGCCATCTATAGCCTGATACCATAAGTAAGTCCATCTGTAAATCTCCTCCCCCCCTCTCAGTAGGGATCAAGACAACTACATGGCGAGATAGATCAATGATTCTGATCTCATACTGGGTAACAGTCATGCTACCCTGCTGGAGGCGCTCAAACTGGCTGCGATAGTCCTCTCTCAGAGTGAATGGGATGAACTTCTCCAAATATTATTGTGAGAACTGATCCCAAGTGAGTGGAGGTGAACTTGTTGGTCTACCTCACACATACTCCTTCAACCACCTCTTGGCGGAGCCATGCATTTGACATACCGCGAAGTCAACTCCATTGGACTCCACTATACCTATGTTGTGTAGTACCTCATGGAAACGGTTTATGAAATTATGTAGGTCCTTAGAAGGTATACCACCAAATTAAATAGGAAATAGCTCCCTCAGTGGGTTGTGTAGCAATGACATGATGAACTGCTGCAACTGCTGGAGTTTGATATCCGTGACCCATCTGCTCTAGAGTGTGGGTAGCAGGAGTCTGACCTCCTCCTCCAGTTTGAGAGACAACCCGATCCCAAACAATAATATTAATATCCGTTATGGCGTGCAACCCGATCTCACATAATATTACCAATATTTATTGAGGCGTGCAACCCGATCTCACACAATAATACCAATATCCGTTGCGGCGTGTAACCTGATCGCACATAATACTAAAATAAATGTACAAACTACAACTAACTACAATGTATCTCACAATAAAACAAAATAAGAGAATTTCATAATTAAAGTTATAAAGTGGATAAAAGTAGCTATCTAACAACAAATAAAGTCATAAAGCAAATAAAGGCAATAAATAAACAAAGGCACAGATATATGAAAACAAATAGCAAATTAAGGAATGTGACGAATAAAGGTATGAATTTAACAAGTAAGGACAAGTAATAATTAAAGCACTTAACAAGTAATAACATGAATTAGATAAAGGCATGAAATAATCTAAGACAACAAATAAATATCCCAACCCGCATGCTTAACCCATGACTACGTATATATACTCGTCACCTTGCATATACGTTGTCACGACCCAAACTAACCCCTGTCGTGATGGCGCCTATCGTGGAACTAGGCAAGCCGACTCATTTCCAAAATAAACTGATATTTTCATTTCAAACATAATTTCAATATTATTTAACATAAAAACCTTCGTAAAGGAGTTCCAATCAAAATAAAAATGCGGAAGGAAAAGCCCGACATCGGAGTGTCACTAGTCATGAGCATCTACTACAATCTGTCTAACAATATCAAGGCTAACTCAACCTAAAAAATAGCTAAATACAACTAGAGGAGGATAAAAGGGAGAAGAGCAGGGGCTGCGATCGCCAAACAACTACCTTGCTATCTCCAAGAAAAATCTGCAACCAGATTAATCAATAACCGCTACCATGTCCAGCTACACCTGAATCTGCACACAAAGTGCAGGGAGTAACGTGAGTACGCCAACTCAGTAAGTAACAACAATAAATAAAGACTGAGCAGTAGTGACGAGCAATAAAGCATATCAAGTTCATATCACAAAAATTCAGTAAGTACAACATGCTTTAAAAATCAGTATTTGAATCAAATCATCTTGTTTAAACCTGGTTCCAGGAAAAATCATTTAAAGATATTTTTCAACAGTTTTTCAAACAGTGGAAAAGTGCAAAGGTGGACAAAAATGAAGAAATCATAAACATCCCCTCGGGAAAACCTCACAATCACTCTCGCCACTCGGGCATACCTCACAATCACTCATGCTTCCCAGTCACTCAGCACTCGGCACTCGCACTCAGTAGGTACCTGCGTTCACTGGGTGTATGTATAGACTCCGGAGGGGCTCTTTTAGCCCAAGCACTATATCAAGCCAAATCATGGCATAAATCACTCAGGCCTTCGGCCGATATCAAACATGCTGCGGCGTGCAGCCTGATCCCATAAATATGCAACATGTTGCGGCGTGCAGCCCGATCCCATAAATATCCTCACAAATTAGGCCCTCGACCTCACTCAGTCATAAACCTCTCAAGCCACTCGGGCATTTCAGTAAAACCAGGGCATTCGGCCCAAAACAATATTTATATGCATCAAAATAGAGTCATAAAACTGAGTTATGCTGTAAACAAGTATAACCATGACCGAGTATAGATTTTCAATTGAAAACAATGAGAGGATAGAAAGAAAAGGCCCCTAAGGGTCCAAACAGCACTGGCACAAGGCCCAAACATGGCGTTCAGCCCAATTTACAGAAACTCTTTCTAAACATATAAGTATCATATAGTTTCAACAAAATATGCAACTTTACAGTTGCTACGGGACAGACCAAGTCACAAATCCCCAACGGTGCACGCCCACACACCCGTCACCTAGAATGTGCGTCACCTCAAAATAGTAGAATGATAAGAAATCCGTGGTTTCATACCCGCATGACTAGATTTACAATCGTTACTTACCTCGAACCGGTCAAATCTCTACCCCGCAATGCTCTTGCCTCTGGACTCGGCCTCCAAATGCTACGAATCTATTCACAATCAATACAATACCATCAATACGCGCTAATGGAATGAATTCCACAAGAAAAGCTACAAAATTAGACCAAAACCCGAAATTGGCTCAAACCCGGCTCCCGGGCCCACATCTCAAAATCTGACAAAATTCACGAAACTAGAAAGATCATTCACTTACGAATCTAACCATACCAAATTCATCAAAATCCGACATCATTTAGTCCTTCAAATCCTTAAATTACTCTCAAACAATTCCAAGCCCTAACCCCTCATTTTCACTAATTACATGATTAAACAACGGGAAATCACCATATATACGAGTATTAGGGCTCAAGCAACTTACCTCACTGATAGACCTTGACTCACCTTTCAAAAATCACTCCAAAAGCTCCAAATACCGACTTGAAAATGGTGGAAATGAACCAAATTCGCGAAGGGTTCTATTTATGGTTTCTACCCAGGTTTTTTGCACATGCGGAAAATTTCACTCTTCTGCACTACCGCACCAGCGAAAAAATCCATCGCAGGTGCGGAACTCACTTTGGAGCCCAGTTTCCGCATCTGTGGCCCAAAACCCCGCGCCTGCGAAGGCACACTTGCACGTTTTCCTCCGCTTCTGCGAAGCATGCCCAACATCCCTCTTTCCACATCTGCGCCCCAGGTTTCGCACCTACGGGCTCGTGGATGCGACCTCCAACTCGCACCTGCGCAACCTGCCTAGCCCAGCATTGCCCGCACCTGCGAACTCCCCATGCGCACCAGCAGCCTCGCACCTGTGACTCTTTCTTCCACAGGTGCAAAAATAGCAGTAGCAGCAACTTCAGCTGTATTTTCCAACTTCGACAATTCCGTTAACCATCCGGAATCACCCTGAGGCCCTCAGAACCTCAACCTAAAATACCAACAAGTCATATATCAACATACCAACTTAGGCGAACCTTCAAATCACTCAAAGCAACATCAAATCATCAAATTACCCTCGGATTCAAGCCTAAGAACTTCTAAATTTTCAAATTCGGCAACCGATGCCGAAACCAACCAAACCACATTCGAATGACCTCAAATTTTTCACACACATCACAAATGACACTACGAACCTACTCCAACTTCCGGAATTCCATTCCGACCCCGATATCAAATTTTTCACTGCCGACCGAAATTGCCAAATTTCCAATTCTGCCAATTCAAGCCTAATTCTACCACGGACCTCCAAATCACATTCCGGACGCACTCCTAAGTCCAAAATCACCTAACGGAGTTAACGGAACCATCAAAATTCAAATCCGAAATCGTTTACACATAGGTCAACATCCAGTTGACTTTTTCAACTTAAGTTTCTACTTAAGAGACTAAGTGTCTCAATTCACTCTGAAACCACTCTGGTCCCAAACCAACTAACCCGATATAATATAATATACCTAAATAACACAAAAAGAAGTAGAAATGGGGAAAACGGGGGCTATAACTCTCGAAACAACCGGCCGGGTCGTTACATACATCGTCCTCACATATAAATCAAGTAGAAAATAGACCAATCAAGTCCTAATTCCCTCAAGTCAAGGTTAACCACGACACCTACCTCTTCTCGCAACCAAATCAATGATCAACCATGACTTTTCATTTAGAATAAGCCTCCAAATAAATAGAATCTAGCCAAATATAGTTCAAATAATTTAAACAAGTTTTAGAAACTACCCACGAGTGAAAAAGATTCAAACTTTAGCTAAATTGAAAAACTCAACAAAAGTCAACCCCGGACCCGCTTGGTCAAAATTCGAGATTCGGACCAAAACCCAATTAACCATTCACCTCAAGCCAATCCTACCTTAATTTGAGGTTTAAATCTCAATTTTACAAAATTCCTAAATTGTACCCCAAACCCCAAATTTCTACCATGAAATTCATATATTTAAGGTAAATATTAATGGGTGATTATGGAAATACATCAAAGCTAATTAAAAATCACTTACCAATGAAGTTGGAATGAAAATATCTTCAAACACCTTTATAGTCCTATCTCTAGGTTTCTAAAATGGTGTAGAATGACAAAATCCCGACTTAGAGTTTTTATTTAACTGAGCATCAGGTGTTCTTCGCATCCGCGAAGCACCAACGTGTTTGCGAAGCGCACAGGCCCACTGGCCTTCGCGTTCGTAAAGTCTTCATCACGTTCGTGAAGGCATTACCCAGCCAAGCCTCCGCGTTCGCGACCAAAGGGTCGCGTTCGCGATGAAAAACTCCCCTTCTTTCCCCCAGCCAACCCAAAGTTGAGCGTTCGCGAAGGGTCTACGGTATTTGCAAAGGGCAGTCCCCCCAGGCCTACGCGTTTGTGAAGAGTATATATCCCCAGCCCTAACCTTCCCCTCCGCGATTGCGATAGTGGCTTCGCGATCGTGAATTACTGGAACACCAGCAATTCAGCAAGCCCAATAATGATTCGAAACCAATCTGAAACTCACACGAGCCCCTTCGGGATCCAGGTCAAACATGCACACAAGTGTAATAACATCATATAAACATGCTCGCTACCTCAAATCATCAAAATAATATCAAATAACAAGAATCGATCATCAAACTCAAGATGTTAACTTAAAAACTCATTTTTCACAATCTTCACATAATGACCGAAACGCTCTTGGGTCACCCTGCACCCCCACCAAACATGCGTACAAGTTCAAAATATCATACGAAGCTACCAAAATTATTAAAATACTGATCCGAGGTCGTTTACCAAAAACGTTGACTGTAGTCAACTTAAGTTATTTTTAAAGCCAAAAATTATATTTTCTTTAAACTTTCTTGCAAAATTTTTTGGAAAAATAATACGGACCACGCACGTAAGTTTTATAACCTCAAATGAATATATGGGAGGTCTCGAAATATTGAAATAAAAACTAGTACACTAAACGACTTATTGGGTAGTTACAAGAGGCCAAGCTCATTAGAATCATACCCAATTCTCCTTTTCTATTTGTCCTTTATCCAATTAGAAGCTTCCCACGCAATGTTGTTTAGGTTAAGGATGTTTCCACTTCCAAGATTCAAGTCACCTTAAGAAATATTGTCCATAACCTATACAAGCCTCAGGGAAGGCTCCAACTACTCAGCCAACGTCCGTAGCCACTACCTTTGTTATACATCCTCTAGCCTAGCACCTAATGCTTAGGCTCGGAGGAATGTAGGTAGAGGTGGAGCGTAAGGAGAAGGCAGACCAGCTAGACTCTATGTAGTTAGACATACAATTTGTTGAAGCGGCTAACATAATTATCACAAGTATTCTATCTGTTTGTGGTTGCCTTGCTTATGTATTAATTGATACTAGTTCTACTTTCTTTTATGTATATCCTTCTATTTCTATCAAGTTTGGGAAAGCACAAGAACAACTAGAGTATCCTTTTGAGGTTTTCAACCTTATTGGTAATTCTATAAAAGATGTCATAATATACAAAATCTTATAATCTTAGTTTAGGGTTGGAAAACATTAGCAAAGCTGAACCTATTAGATATGGTTGACTTTGAAGTCATAGATGGCATGGACTGATTAACTTCCTATCATTCTATAGTTTGAAATTCTCTTTCATCGAGGAAGATCTAGATGAAGTTATAGGTAACGTAGGCACACCTGTAGATAAATTTATTTCTTACCTTAAGGCCAAAAAGTTAGTGAAAAACATGTGTTTGGTGTATCTAGCACATGAGCGTGATACAAAAGTCTACTCCTTGACATTCGAATTTGTACCAAGCGTGCAGGATTCTTAAAAGTGCTCCTAGGCGATCTTCTAGAGATACCACCAGATAGGAAAATTGAGTTTGGAATAGACACATTTCCAAGACTTTAGCTAAGCTCAATCCCTCCTCAGAAAATGGTTCCAATTGAGTTGAATGAACTTAACAAAAATTTACAAGACCTCCTTGATATGGTAAATATGGCCAAATGTTTCACCATACGGTGTCTAGGTGTTTTTCTTAAAGAAAAATAATATTTTTTTGAATATGCATATAGACTACTGCCAACTGAATAAGGTCACTATCAAGAACAAATATCCATTGCCTCTGATAGATGACATATTCGACCACTTACAATGTGCTAAGTGTTTATCAAAAGTATATTTGAGATCCTGATACCATATGCTGAAAAACAGAGAAGCAGATATCCCCATAATAGCCTTTAAGACTTGCTATGATCACAATAAATTTTTATACTATCCTTTGGGTTGAACAATGCACTGGCACCTTTCATGGACTTGATGAGCAAAGTTTTCAATCCATTTTTGAATACCTTTATGATTGTATTCAGTGATGATATTTTGGTACACGTTCACAATCGTGAAAAACACAAAAATTGCTTTAGGATAGTTCTTTAGATACTCAAAGGACTGTCAGTTTTATGCCAAATTCCAAGTGTGAGTTTTTCTTAGTACAATTAAATTATTGGGACATGTGGTATCAAGTAAAGGCATAAGAGTGGATCCACAAAAATAGAGGCAGTTAAGAGTTGGCCCAAACAAATGACGCCTGCAGAGATTCAAAGCTTCTTGGGATTGGCAGGATATTAACGATATTTTATAAATGGATTTTTTCATTATCTGCCCTATTGATGAAACTGACTCAGAAAATTTAAAGTTCCAATTGTCTAAAGCTTGCAAAAGGAGTTTTCAAGAGCTGAAGAACGGATCGACTACAACTCTAATACTAACCCTACTTACCTGTACATGTAGATATTTTATTTATGTGATGCCTCTAGAATTCGGTTGAGTGTGTCGTTATGCAGGTTAAGAAGGTAGTTACTTATGCTGCTAGGCAATTAAATAATCATGAAAAAAGTATCGTACTCATAACTTAGAACTAGAAACAGTATTTTTTGCTCTAAATATTGGGCGTGACTATCTCTATAGAGATCCGTATGATACACAGATCAAGAGTCTATAGTACATAGTCAATAAAAAAGAGTTGAACTTGGGACAATGAAGATGCTTAGAACTACTTAAGAATTATGACTATAATATCCTTTATCATCCAAGCAAAGAAAATTTAATGTTGTTGCCAATTCCTGAGTAAAAGTCTATGAGAAGTTTGGCCAGATTGACGGTGGTCACATGATCGATTACAAAAGAAATTCAACAAGTATCTAACCAAGGAATTTATTTCAATTAAATAGAATATTGGAAACTAGGAGCATGAACAATAGCTGAAACTCTTTGGTAGAACAAGTAAAAGCAGTTAGTTTGATGATACAAGTTTGATTCCACTAAAGGAAAGAGTCCTCAAAGGCAAAATAAAAACTCACACTAGATGAAAACAATGCGACGAGAATTGATGTTTTGCCTGATGTAGATGGCCTTCCGAGGGAAATTATTGAAGAAGCTGATAGTTCTAAATTTTTACCCGAAAAACTGATAGAGTTGAATTTGTACGTAGTTCTAAGGGTACGTGGTATAACTTGACAAAAATCGTAAAAGTGGGTAGAAATATTGAATATTGTTCGTAAACAATGAAATACAAATAAATTTAAAAGAGGAATGATTTATGAATAAGCAAGATGAATCAATGTATAAAGCTCAAAAGGATAATCTCTTAGAATAGGAGTGTATCAATAGTATCTGAGTTATATTCTATATCACTGCCTTGATCTTGTCCCTTTATAGAAATATAGACATCCCTCTTATAGTGGAGGGATCCTACTTTAGATATAATTAAAAATACATAGTGAAAAAACCATTATAGAATAACTTTTTCCTAATTCCCGCCGAAAGTCTCTATCCTTAGTGCGACTGTAACAGCTCTTGTCTCTTGGCTCGATCTTGGTCGGATTTGGTATTGGTTGATTTCCATATTTAGAGCTCAATATTAACTCGAGGCTAGGTATCAAATCAGGCTTGATATTGGTTGGACTATGATTCTTGAGCTCGATGACACCGCTTCACCTCATGGTTCGTTTTGGACTCGAGCTCGGTAATGACTTCGAGCTCGGTACTTGATCGGTCCTAGAGCTTCAAGCTTGGTAACCTAGATTCAGATCCCATCTCGATATTATAAAGATGACCTTCAGTCCATTATGCTCCAATCTTGACTAATCATACGAAGGTCGAAATTGGTTTTGACTGTATACAGATAGTCTCCTCGTTTCTCGGGAAGAATGTGGCGAGAAACGACATGATTTTCCAACAGTATGACTAGATATACACTGACGTATGCATCGAGCCTGACCATGACGTACGTGATAGATGTCCTATCGGTTTAGTTTACCAAGGCATTAAATAAGTGTCAGACAATAGTCGGCCATTTTCGACATTGAACCGTTATTGCCAACCCTATAAATAGCCCCCTTTTTTTATACCATTTTTTACTTTTACATCTTCAAATCTTCTAAGTTACCTTTCGCATCTTCTGAGTTCTTCATCTGTAAGCTTGTGATTTTCACTGTAAAATCCCTCTTTTAGAATACAAAATCTTGTTATCTTCCTCTATCTTTAATCTTCAGATCCTAATGGTGAAAACATCAAAAATCGTTCCTCAGAAAGAAAAAGCTTCTTCTTCGCGGCCCGCCGACGACAAAACACCGGTGGAGCCACGACCTGAGGATGTGTTCCCGGAGGGTGTGTTCTTGCCTCCGATTTTAAGATCGACAAAGCTTCACCTGTCTCCGGTCGATGCGAGCCAGTATCGAGATATATGTGCTCGATAATCGAGAGCCATCTTAAACAGTTAAGGAAAGATTGCAACTGGGAGGACATAGAAGTGATAATCTCAGCTCCCGAAGAAGATATTACTACTCATGTGAAAGGGTTTCTAAGTGTGTACACTTACCCTTTCATGTTGAGTCCCCTCGACCCTGTCATCATCGATTTTTTCCGCCAATACCAAGTAACTCTAGGCCAAATCCACCATTCTTTTTGGCGGATCATTATTCTGATCCGCTTCTTTTGTGAACAAAGTCGAGGGGGTGCCTTTCATCCTCGACCACCTCATTAGATTGTACAGCCCCCGCCTCTATCGAGGTAGGTTAATAAAACTCCAGCGCCGGGCTACCAAAGTGATGTTCTCGAGCATAGACGAGGACATAGACTAGGGCTGGATGGGCAGGTTCGTTCGAGTGAGGACTTCGGACCTAACCCCGGCCAAAAATATGCCATTTCCCAAAGAATGGAACATGAAGCGTAAGTATAATTCTACTATTAGCTCCTATTGTCTTTCTCTTTTGTTTCTTTCTCACCGATATCGTTTTTATGATGCAGTAGTTGCTTGGATGCCCGGTGCAATTCTTGACCTTAAGAGCTGGGTATGGGACCTGGCTTCGACCTCTACATATGTCGAGCGCTCGTGGAGCGATTTATCAAAGGGCCGATGGGAGGCCAAAAAACAATGGTAAGCCTCTTTCCCATGTCTTTGATGGTTCAAACAAAATATTTTTCTTATACTTATAATCAATCGTTTTGTGTGTAGGCCTGGGCAAGGATGCGATTATGAGGCCCCCGTCTAGCGAGGAAAAGACTTTGGCCTCGGTTCTAAAATCGGCGAAGGACAATAAAAGAAAAAGGGCCTCTACCTCCGAGGATCCAATACTTAAGACGAAGACGGCTCGTAAGACGAGGAAAAATATCATCCCTCTGACTGAAGAATCAGTTCGGCGCCTAAGGGATGAAGACGAATAAGAATATGATGACTCCGCATTGATGTCCCGAGTGAAAATGAGTGTCGAGGCCCCAAAGGCTACTGAATCGATGATGGCCGCAAAGATTCAATTTTGTGATGGGGGAGTCTCGAGAAGAGAATTGGTCGAAGTCCCCGAGTCATCGAGGATCGAGGCTACCTCCCACCATAATGAGCTAATGGTGGTTAAGGCTGCGGGGGCTGGTCTCGAGGCCCCTCGAGATGGAGAGAACGCCCCAAGTGATTCACCTGGGGCAATAGAAATTGGAGGTTCCCCGCTGCTCCCCTCATTTTTGAGGAAATGATTCGAGAGGCTCGGGCCTTGAAGACCCTTTATGTCAAAGGAGGCCACGGAAGGGAGGATCCCTTTCATGATTATTTTACTGGGGTCGAAGATGCTACCGGCCTGAGCGATTTGGAAGTCTCGAGGAAGGACTCGGGGTGAGGCATCGGGCCTTTTAAATGAAGTGCAGCGAGCTCTGAATCAGGTAAGCCTTAACTCTCTTGGTTAGTATTATCTCTGTGTTTGTTTTCCTTTTCTAATTCCTTTTCTTTCTGCGTTGGCCTCAGCGCTTCATAGGGAAGCATGTTCCCGGTCCCGAGCTGAGCTTAGTCGGTACGAGGCCGACCTCCGAAGGCTCACAGAGGAGAGAAATGTCCTCAGACTTCGTTGTGAGCAAAAAAGAAGAGGAGATCAAGGACCTCCGAACCGAGTTGACCAAGGCTCACAAAGATCAGACCGATCTGATCGAGCAAGTAATGAAAATCTTTAAAAATCATTGGCTTGATTCAGGATTGGAAGCTAATATTTCGATCTCACAGCTGCAGTAGAAGGCCGAGATGATCGGGAAGCTCCGTGAGGAGGTTGATATAATAAAGGCGGAGACCTTGGGGTGGAAAGAAGGTATGGACCGCCTTGCTACAGAGAAAGATGATGTTCGAGCCCAATTATCACCGACTGAAAGTCAACTTCAAGGCATGAAGGAGAGGAGATCAGTTCAAGCAAGAAAAATAGAGGAGCTTGAAGCTCGGTTGACTTCCGAACTTGCTAAAGCCAAATATGAAGCTGAAAAGGCAAAGGCCGAGATGGATGCATTCGTGGCTGTCTATCAGGCTGATGCTGAAGCCGCTCAAGTACAAGCGAGAAAGGAAGCTGAGACATCTCAAACTCGAGCATACTGGGTTGCTGAACTCGCCAAATTCCAATCTCAGAGGGAGACCCTAGAGGAAATCCATGCTCGAGGTTTCGATCTCACCGAAGAGATAAAAAAGGCTAAAGAACTTGAAGCCGATGCTGGAGCCCTAGCTTTCGATGATGATGATAATGATGATGATGATGTTGATGATGATGAGAGCAAGAGCGGGTCTGAGAGCGGGGAGGAGCTCGATAGAGAAGAGGCTGCTCCCGGAGATAATTAGGAATCTTAGGGTTTTTTGTTTTTGATCTTTTTTGTGTAGGGTCCAGATCGAACCTTGTAAATACTCATATATATATGAAAATCATTTCCTTTCCCGATTTGTGTTTGTTTCATTTTCTGCCTTGTGAAAACTTTGTTTCAGTCATGCCTTATGAAAACTTTGTTTCATTCATGCCTTATGAAAGTTTTCATAAATTCGAGGCTTTAGGCAATTTGATCGAAGCCGGATCTTGAAGTCTTTATAACTGAGTGAGTGATTGCTCGAACTTGAAGTAATGTAGTCCGTAGGCTCTTAGGCTTAGTAGTTGAGTGAGTGATTGCTCGAACTTGAAGTAATATAGGCCGTAGGCTTTTAATAGTCGAGTGAGTGATTGCTCGAACTCGAAATACGATTAGCCCTTAGGCTTAGTAGTCGAGTGAGTGATTGCTCGAAATCAAAATGACGTAGCCCGTAGGCTTTTAATAGTCGAATGAGTGATTGCTCGAACTCAAAATAAGATTAGACCTTAGGCTTAATGGTCGAGTGAGTGCTTACTCAAACTCAAAATAAGATTAGCCCTTAGGCTTAGTAGTCAAGTGCGTTCTTGCTCGAACTCGAAGTAATGTAGCCCGTAGGCTTAGTGGTCGAGCGAGTGATTGCTCGAACTCGAAATAAGAGTAGCCCGTAGGCTTAGTAGTCGAGTGAGTGCTTGTTTGAACTCGAAGTGATGTAGCCCGTAGGCTTAGTAGGACTTGATCTCGTTGATGTTTTGGTTGGTAGTCCCCGATTTATGGGGTAATGGTCGGCCCTTAAGCTTGTTTGCATAATAGATCACGAAATAGAGGATGGATTCTAAGATATAAGATATTGGTAAAGAAGACAATTTCTCTTTATGTCATTATACATGTGTTCATGTTTTGTACCAGGGATCGAGTAAACTACACGAGCATGGTTCGTTTTGACCATTTGGCTCTTACAAATTTCTCCTATCGAAACCCTGTTGTCATGAAGTAACTTTCTTGTGTCGAACTTGATAATCGAATTTGATATATTCGAGGGTAATTCCCCCCAGTATTCGAGGTTGATTGTAAAGAGGCCCCGGATACTGTTGAATTGTTCTAAGTTAGCACGATCAATGGTTGCCTCATTAAAAACCTTGCCGAAAAACACATTTGGGATAAAATCGGTCTAAGGGAAAAAGAGTGCAACGCGTGCTTTCAGACCTAAAGGCTTCGAGTTGAATAACCCATCCCTGTTTCTGATCGACCACCTGCAAGGGTTAATTTCGAGATATAAATGAGGGTCATACCTTAACAATAGTATCGTTTTAGGTGTGACATATTCCAATTGCATGGTAGTGGTTTGCCGTTTATTACACCGAGCTTGTAGGATACGTTTTCGACGATTTCGAGAACCTGATACGATCCTTCCCAATTCGGACCCAGTTTTCCTTCATTTGGATTTCGGGTGTTGAGGGTGACTTTCCTTAGCACCAAGTCCCCGATTTTAAAATATCAAAGATTGGTTCTTCGATTGTAATACCTTTCGATCCGCTGGTTTTGGGCGGCTAATCGAACGAGAGCTGCTTCTCGTTGTTTGTCCAATAATTCTAGGATTGTGTTCATCAACTCGTTATTCGACTCATTTGTTGCATATCAAAACGTGATGCTAGGTTCTCCGACTTTAACCGGGATAAGAGCTTCGACGCCATAAACCAACGAGAATGGTGTCGCTCCGTTACTCGATTTTGATGTTGTGCGGTATGCCTAAAGGACTTCGGGTAGTATTTCTCTCCATTTTCCTTTAGCGTCAGTTAATATTTTCTTAAGATTTTGGACGATGGTTTTGTTGGTCGATTCGGCTGTCCGTTTCCGCTGGAATGATAAGGTGTTGACAGGATCCTTTTGATTTGTGGTCTTCGAGAAATTTGGTTACTTTGCTTCCGATGAATTGCTTTCCATTGTCACATACAATCTCGAATGGCATCCCGAACCGACATATGATATGGTCCCAAATGAAGTCTATTACCTCATTTTCTCTGACTTTCTCGAAAGCCTTTGCTTCAACCCATTTAGTGAAATAATCAGTCATAAACAAAATAAACTGAGCCTTACCTGGGGCCGATGGGAGGGGGCCGACGATGTCCATTCCCCATTTCATGAAAGGCCAAGGAGCTAGGACCGAGTGGAGAAATTCCCCGGGTTAATGAATCATGGGCGCATGTCTTTGACATTTGTCGCATTTTTGAACGAATTCCCTTGCATCTTTATCCATACCGATCCAATAATATCTTGCTCTGACTATTTTGTGGACTAATGAATCGGCACCAGAATGATTCCCACAAGTGCCCTCGTGAATCTCGCGTAGGATGTATTCGGTATCTCCTGGTCCTAAACATATTGCCAGTGGACCATCGAACGTCCTTCTAAATAACATTCCATCATTGGATAAGGTGAACCGAGCAACTTTTGTGCGTAGAGTTCTCGATTCCTTTAGATCCGATAGAAGTTTCCTGTTTTTGAAGTACTCTATATATTGGTTTCTCCAATCCTAGGTTAGACTTGTAGAGTTTATCTCAACATGAACTTCCTTGATTACCGATTTCATGAGTTGCACGACAGTCCCCGAGTTGAGTTTGTCGTCCTCGACTGACGACCCTAAGTTTGCAAGAGCGTCGGCCTCACTGTTCTGCTCTCGAAGTACATGTTGCAAAGTCCATTCCTTAAATCGATGTAGAGTCACTTGTAACTTATCCAAGTACCTCTGCATTCGATCTTCCCGGACTTCAAAAGTCCCGTTGACTTGATTTACCACGAGGAGGGAATCACATTTAGCCTCCACTACCTCGGCTCCCAAACTTCTAGCTAGTTCAAGACCTGCAATCACGACCTTATACTCGGCTTCATTGTTAGTCAATTTTGTAGTTTTTATAGACTGTCTAACTATATTACCTGTGGGCGATTTTAGTATGATGCCCAGTCTAGACCCTTTTGCATTTGAGGCACCATCCGTAAAGAGGGTCCAGATTCCTGAAGAGGTACCCGATTTGATCAGTAATTCTTTTTCGATCTCGGGTACGAAGGCCGACATAAAGTCAACCACGAAGTCTGGTAAGATTTGAGATTTGATAGCGGTTTGAGGTCGATACTCGATGTCGTACCCGCCGATCTCTATGGCCCATTTGGCCAATCGACCTGAAAGCTCAGGTTTGTGTAAAATATTTTGTAGAGGATAAGTTGTTACAACATGTATCGGATGGCATTGGAAATATGGTTTTAATTTTCTAGAGGTACTTATCAAAGCAAGCGCTAATTTTTCTAAGTGTGGGTATCTATTTTCGGCCTCGCCTAGAGTTTGACTGACATAATAAATAGGGAATTACGTACCTCGTTCTTCTCGAATTAGGACTCCACTTTCCGCTACCTCCGAGACAGCTAGATACCGATATAGCTATTTGTCTGCCTTCGGGGTATGAAGCAACGGAGGGCTCGATAGATACCGCTTTAGCTCTTCCAAAGCCTGCTGACATTCCGGAGTCCATGCAAAATTGCTTTTCTTTTTAAGCAGAGAGAAAAACCGATGACTCCTATCAGAGGTTCTCGAAATGAATCGCCTTAGGGCGGCTATCTGTCCCGTTAGCCTTTGTACAACCTTTACATTGTCTACCACGGTGATGTCCTCGATTGCTTTGATTTTATCGGGGTTAATCTTGATTCCTCGATTGGACACCATAAATCCGCGAAACTTTCCCGAGCAGACCCCGAATGCACATTTTTTGGGATTAAGCTTCATGTTGTTTTCCCTTAGTATGTCAAAAGTTTCCTGCAAATGCTTTAAGTGGTCCTCTACTCGCAGGGATTTAACCAACATGTCATCAATATAAACCTCCATTGATTTCCCTATTTGCTTTTCGAACATTCAGCTTACTAGGCGTTGATAAGTTGCACCAGCATTTTTTAGACCGAATGGAATTACATTATAACAATAAGTCCCGTACTTAGTGATAAATGAGGTCTTTTCCTGATCCTTCGGGTTCATCTATATTTGGTTGTACCCGGAATAGGCATCGAGAAAACTGAGAGTCTCGTGGCCGGCATGGCATCGATCATACGATCGATATTAGGCAAAGGAAAAGAGTCCTTAGGGCATGCTTTATTTAGGTCTTTATAATCTATATACATTCTAAGCTTGTTCCCCTTTTTAGGGACTACCACCATATTTGCTAGCCATTTGGGGTATTTTACTTCCCGAATGGACCCTATTTTAAGAAGTTTGGTTACCTCATCTTTGATGAAGGCGTGTTTGACCTCGGACTGGGGCCTTCTTTTTTGTTTTATCGGGTGAAACTTTGGGTCCAAGCTTAGCTTATGAGTGGTGATTACCGGTGGGATCCCTATCATGTCAAGATATGACCAAGCGAAACAGTTTATGTTAGCTATAAGAAATTGAATAAGCTTTTTTCTGAGCTCGGGATCTAACCCCGTGCCCAGGTATACCTTTTTTTCAGGAAGATATTCGATTAGTATGACTTGCTCCAGTTCTTCGACCGTAGATTGAGTAGCGTCGGAATCATCGGGGACCACGAAGGATCGAGGGATCCCATATTCATCATCTTCGTTAGTCTTACGATTCTCTAATGGGGTCGGAGCTAACGTTTGTGATTGCTATTTGGTATTCCGTTCTTCTTTCGAACCCAATCCTTTTGCCGATGATATTGAAGATACCGGAGTTGCTTCTTCGACGACAAACATTTCTCTTACGGCCGGTTGTTCTCCAAAAACTATTTTGACTCCCTCCGATGTTGGGAATTTCAGAACCTGGCGGAGGGTCGAAGGTACAACTCTCATATTGTGGATCTACGGCCTTACAAAAAGGGAGTTGTACCTCATATCGCCTTCAATTACGTGAAACTTCGATTCTTGGATGGTTCCGGCCACGTTTATTGGCAGCATTATCTCATCTTTGGTAGTTTCACATGCCATATTGAATCCGTTTAGAACCAGAGTTGCGAGTACGACCTGGTTCTGCAGGCCGAGCTGCTCTACGACCTTCGATCTAATAATATTGCCCGAGCTACCTGGATCAGTTAACACACGTTTAACCTTAGTTTTATTCATAAGTATAGATATTACCAGTGCGTCATTGTGAGGTTGCATGATTCCTTCTGTATCTTCATCATTAAAGGACATGGTTCCTATGTGTGCGTAATCTTGAGTTCGATATCATTTTTCTCTTATAACCGACATCTTAGTGCGTTTAAGAACCGGCCCCTGAGGGGTATCGATCCCACCGATGATCATGTGGATGATGTTGTGGCTTTTCTTGTTCGTTCCTTCTGTTGAAATCCCTATCTTTGAAATGATTTTTGGCCCTGTCACTTAAATATTCTCGAAGATGCCCTTTATTGAATAACCGAGCTACCTCCTCTCTTAATTGCCTGCATTCTTCCGTTTTATGGCCATGAGTGCCATGATATTCGCACATTTGATTGGGATTCCTCTGGGCAGGATCGGTATGCATAGGTCGAGGCCATTTAGTATCTTTGATGCGTCTGATAGCCGACACGATAGCGGATGCATCGATGCTGAAGTGGTAGCCGAGGTGCTTCCTTGGGTCTGGTATGCCTGTTGAACCCATTCCTGTTCATTAGCCCCCGAGACCCTTGGTCCCAATCATTTCTCTTTTCACCTCGTATGGGGTTGTGTCAAGGTTCACTACCCATACGATCTCCGTTATATGTCCGATATCGATCCTTGTTTGCCCTTGGTTCTCGCTCGATAACCCTTTTAGTATCGGACCCAGAACCTAATTGGTCGTCTTCGACTCTTATTTTGGATTGATACCGATTGTGCACATCGGCCCAAGTAATAGCTGGGTACTCGATCAAGTTATGCTTCAGCCGCCGTGAAGCCATCGAGCTTCGTTCGTTTAGACCTTGAGTGAAAGCTTGAACATCCCAATCATTTGTGACTGGTGGTAGAACTCGAGGCTCGGTATCGAATCGGGCTTGATATTAGTCGGACTCTGGTTCTTGAGCTCGATGACACCGCTTCACTTCATGGTTCGTTTTGTACTCGAGCTCGGTAATGACTTCAAGCTCGGTACTTGATCGGTCCTAGAGCATCGAGCTTGGTAACCTGGATTCAGATCCCATCTCGATATTATGAAAATGACCTTCGGTCCATTATGCTCAAATCTTGACTAATCATACGAAGGTCGAAAACGGTTTTGACTGTATATACTAAATATTCAGCGCATATAGATTCTACCGTAATATTTTATGATTTGAAAAATATCTATCGATAGAATAACATGAAGCGAGATATTACAAATTATGTGTCTTGATGTCTTAACTGTCAGCAAGTGAAAGCTGAGCATCAGAAACTAGGTGGCATGACCCATGCTCTAGAGATACCAGAATGAATGTGGAAACAGATAAATATGAATTTCGGATTGATTTACTGCTAGCTTTCAAGAAACATAATTTATTTTTGGTAACCGTAGACCGATCTACTAATTTGCTTACTTCTTACGAGTTAAGACAACTTACATAGCTCCTAAGTATGCAACGTTATATGTAAAAGAAATCATGTGGTTGTATGGTTCACCAGTGTCAATCATCTCCGCTAGGGGTGCACAATTTACTGCCTAGTTCAGATAGAATTTTTAGGAGGGTCCCGATATTAAAGTTAACCTAAGCATGACTTGTACCTATAATAAACGGGCAGACTGAGCGGATGATTTAGACTTTGAAAGATATTTTGCGAGCCAGTGTACTTTATTTTAAGGGAAATTGGGATGACCACCTACCTATGAAAAAAATAATGATGATTCAAGACAGCTCAAAGTCATTAAAAGTCATATTCATGTAAGAGGCATCGAGATCTTGATTTTAAAAAGGGTGATTATGTATTTATGACGGTGTGCCCTATGAAAGGTATCAGTAGAAAAGGAAAGCTTAGCCCGAGATATATTGAGCTTTATCTGATTCTTATTGAATTGGTCTTGCAGCTAGCATATCAACTTGCGTTACCTCTAGAGTTATCATCAGAACACGCTAGGATAATTTGGTAATACAACTTATAAATTTGTATTCCGAGAGACATCTAGGGGTTAAATTATGGAGATATAAGCAAATACAAAATTTTGTATGTGTAATTTTGTCCTAAGAGATTAATTTTCTACTTCTGCTCCACTTCCAAAGAGAAGCTATACATTTATATTTTTTCGTTGTGGCAAGAAAAAACCTTGACTATTACTCGAAATCACTTATGTCTTTCCTAAAGTTTGATTAAGCGCTTTATCTCGCTAAAATAAACCTTTTTTTTGTGTGTTTAAAACTTACTCTTGATTTTCCATTGGTCAGACATGCTTAGGCTTATTCATGTCAGGCTCTCACTATGGTTCATATACTTAATAACAGACGTATCAAAAATAAAGATAACCAAATTCAAACACTCCGTTGCGGATACGACGCCATTGTCGGCGCCAGAAAATTAATTGAAGCAGACTGGGATTAATTAACAGCACATGCAAGAAAGAGAGTGTTGTCTTATTTATAAGAAATATAATTTAATGATTAGCTGAGCATAATGACAAATTAAAAAGCATTAGCTCTTTACAGGATATTCGAAATAATGTACCTCACTTATCAACCTCTCTCTTGCTGTTGATGTTTGTCACTTATGAATCTACAATTAAAGTAATCGATAGCAGAAAAAAGAAACTATTTTTATGACTTAATTAGTAATAGTACACAAATTAATGTGCATTTGAAGTTCTTTTTTCTTTTTACAGAGGCGTTATTCATGACCATCTTATTAGAATTAGGTACAAGAATATAGTTGACTCAGAAAAGATTTTTTTGTGCATAAGTTGGAAAATAAGAGAAAAGAGGAAAAGGTTTGTTATTAAGGGTGTGACGAGATAGTTAAGATCTCTCACGCCCTTAACCAGAGATTTTTAGTGCGAATATTTTAAACGGAGAATTTTTCTGCTAGGAGTCCTTTACCCCTCAATGAACCTACCCGACACAATTTTGGATTAATCGAACTATATAGTTTCAAATACAGAATGGTTAAATAAAAAAGAAAAAGTTCTAACAAAAATATGTGAAAATCTATTTTACTTTTTGAACTCTAAGGAACATACCGTTGATGGACAAAGGCTAAAGGTTCATAGAATTACTTTCCAGAAAAGTAAGTTCAGTTTTTTTGTCTTATAAGAAAACAACTAAATAATGGATAAGCGTTATGTACATTAACAATGTAAAATTTTATATCATCGATATAGTTTCACTTGAGATAGAAGGTTAGTTATCGTTATTACTAGATTACTGATCAATTTTATTATAAAGATTTATTTATAATTATCTTATAAATGATCTGATTATATAAATAATTTTATACTGTCATTAACCTTAAACTCTTAAACGATTAGTTGAACATAAAAGAGAAAAAGCATTAGGTCCAAGATTCTGAATAATGTAGCTCACTTATCAACCTCTTCCATGCATGTCTGAAGTCTGTCACTTATCAATCTACGATTAAAGTATTCGATAGCAGGAAAAAAGATGTTTGTGTCTTAGTAGTAGTACCCTCAAATTAATTTGCATTAAAATTAGTATATTTTGCAGAGGCGTTACACATGATGACCATCTTATTAAAATAAATTAAGTACTATAAGATTATAGGTAAGTGGAACAAAAAGGAAAAACTTTTATAACTTAGAAATATTATAATATTTTTTGTTACTCCAAAATAAGAATTAGACTAACATACTCCCTATTTTCCTTCTGGTCCGTTCCAAAAAGAATGACTTCTTTCCATATTTAAAAATAATTTGATTTAAACTTCTCATTCAACGCTAGCTCATGAGAAACTTTTATAGTTACACAAATGTTGTGATATTTAATTTAAGATTATAAGTTTTAAATGTCTTATAATCACGAGAATATTATGACATGTTTAAATCAACAAATTTCAAAGGCCTTTTTTCCTTTTTTTAAAACTTTGTGCCTCTAGCGGAACATGTTTACGTAAATTGAAATGGAAAGAGTAATTTGTTTTAAGAAGGGAGGGAAGCATAAAGAATAGCGAAGCTCTTTGACTTCACTTAAGTGGAATAAAAAAATTTCCTATTAATCGTTTGGTAGATATATCATCAATTGCATCTTAAAGAAATAAGAAAGAAACTTATGATAAAGATTTCCCTTTCACATTTTCCTTCAACAACCAAACAGGATTATTGTGAAACCCTTTCAACAAACTCACGGGAAACTGGAGTGGTTATATGAATTAAGTTCTAAAAGGCATGCCTTCGTTTGCTATCACGACAAGGAAATTGTTGCAACTCACTACATCCCCTTAATTTAAAAAAGTGTTAAAATGTCACATTAGTCAAAGGAATATAATGTTTTTATTATAAAGTTGGATCTAAATTTTGTTCTTTTAATATAATATAATCTTTTCTTAGTTTATGAAATTTTGGACTCGCATGTCATGTTGTCCATACGATCTATATGTCGAGTTTTAAACATACGGAAAGAGTTAGTTCCTTATATAATTCTGATCACAACATGAACTAACAATTTGAAGTGAGTTAGGCTGTAGCTATATATTGTTCAAACAAGTTTTAAACAAGTTCTTGTAGGATTGTCTAGGATCAAGGAATTTTAGTTGTTTGATTTTTTTTACTTCACTAATTGCCCCTTTTAATCCGACAGCACGCGTAAAGCTCAGAATACCCTGATCCAATATCCATTTAAAGATAATTCAAAACATTACATAAATAATATCTAATCCATCACTAAAGAAAAATATAAATGAATTAAACTAAAAAATTAGTGATGGAAGAAGGTTCGTATAGTTTACGTTAAGACGTTAAAAAACAAGAAAAGCAAGTGAATACTACACTTTTACAAGATGTACCGCACAGCACGGAAATTCACTAACTTTCATGCATATGATCCTGCTAACATGATTGCAATGTCTTCTTCAACCCTTGTCTGCTCCATCATTCATTTTTGTTTGTTTATAGTTTTTTTTTATAACCGTGATATTCCGGTCAATTTACGTGCACTTTAACTTATTTCACAGGTACAAATAGAAACAAAATATTTCAATTTTTTTCCGGCCGGATTTAAAACCTAAAATCGCATGGTTCTCAGCCTAATTCATTGACTACTAGATCACATTTCTGGGTGCCATATCTATTTTTCATTATTTTTATATATTTTTGATAGGTTTTATAGTTAGCAACGATAGATATATAATATTTATTTTTTTTGCTTATTCTCAGGTGTGTGATTGCTGTTGAACCAGTTATCTGTCCCCATTGTTCGACCTCCCAACATGTTCTTTTTTCGATACTAGGCTGGATGCCAGTGAATCACAAACTATCAATTTTCTCTTATATGATTCTGACTTAATTGTATATAGTTACAATTTTCATTAGAATGTTTTTTTAAAAAAAAAAAAAAATCTTAGATCCAATTGTCATAGCCAAAGAAGAATAACATGTCTCTAGCTGGTAGGACTTGCTAGCTGACATAAAATAGGCAAACAAAAATGGGCTGGCTAGTTCTAACATTGTAGATATGATATTATAAATTAAAGTACAAAATGAAATTCGAACAAGCACGATGTACATGGAATAGATAATTAGAAAAGGGTAAAAATCATTTACATTCCCCAAGTTTGTCTTATAAATCAAACTCATCCTCTCACTTTGAACAATTATCATTCTACTCCTCATATCAAAGTTGACTTTTTAAAAATGTCTATTTTATCCTTTACAACTTTTTATCTTTTTTTCTTTCTTTAATATAAGATATTTTTTCGTTTATTTTAATCTATATTATGGACTTACATATGGATAAATAAATATTATTTTCGAAGGAAAAAAAGTAAGAAGTAGTTATCAAACATATAAGTTAATGATGTTCAATAATGAAATAAATGATAAAAAAATTAAAATAACTAATTTCTCGTATTAGTAATGTTATTAGTAGCAGTCAAACCCAATCCATCTATAAAATGAGAATAAGAGAGAGTGAGAATTTAATAAATTATATAATGCAGGATAAACATAATGGGTGAAAAATATAAGTGTATTCTGTAATAAATTCTTAAAATTCATCTAGTTATATTTTACATAAATTTTATGTTATAATTGTAAAAGATTTCTATTAATAAAAATCAAATATTAAAAATCTATATACGCAATGGAGAATAAAAGAAAAATGAAAACTTGAAATCACACACACACACACATGCATATAATGCATACTTAATATATGTAATATTAAAATAATGATCATAAAAAATAACAAATTAGATTTCATAATAAAATCATCATATATTATTCTATTTATAATGTTAATGTTAATGAACTTAAATTAAATTATGTAATAAGATATAATATTATTTAAATATAAATAAATGCCTGCATAAAAATAAAATATCCAGCTTATATAAAAAGGTATTATATATATGAGAAATAAAAAGGGTAAAATAGATATTGCATAGGATTAAAGGAGAAAAATGATAATTGTTCATAGTTGAAGGATCAGTAATTTTTAAAATAAACTTAAGGAATGTATATGATTTTCACCCATTAGAAAATGGTCGAGAAATGGTCTTCGATTAGAGATTTGAATTTGTAACCTAATATAATTTTTGAAACACCATTGCTATTACACTAGAAACTTCTCATATGCCGAGAAGGTTAATTAAATAATTTATGTATATACAAAAAGAACTGTTTTTATCGTATATGTACTGTAAAACTTTTCAACAAATTAAAATTAAAATGAATTGAATCCTTTCATCATATTTGTAGCTCTGCCCTGATTGCACGTACTGCTCTAATGATCGAGCTAGCATAGTATTTCAAAATGTAAGACAAGGCAAGATAAAAAGACAGTCAAGGATTTGGTTTTTGGATGATTGTTTAACTTGAACATTTTAATTAGGAGTGATACGTGATGTAATAGAAGCAGTGAGATAAATAAAGTTTTCACTATTTCACGTTTGAAAATATGAACTATTACAGTTAAGATTTTCTGTTAGTCTTCCGTATTTGTAAAGTAATTCGGGAAACAAAAATAACGTAAACCCAGAAATGTAGAAGAAATAGAAATTAATCCGAGCCCACTGAATTCACAGTGTTTCCTTAAGGAACTTAATCCCCTTCTAGTACCCGAGGTTGTGGATTCCTTCCAGGATATAACGGATTACACACTGGTGTGGCGGTAATTCAAACCCCAGTGTTTTAACGAACATAAATGATCGGTAGCAAATCACACTTACTGTTGCTTTGTTTCAGTTAAAAATAATGCAGAAGGAAGAAGGAGAATTCAGAATTTTCGTAAGGAAAATCTGAGGAAATGGCCTGGTATTTATAGACAACAAGTTATATTCAAACGAAGAGTTGCAACTCTTCCAGATGACTGTTCACGTAAAACGGCTATTACGTAAATATCTATTTACGCAAAATAAAACAGAAAATTCAAACCGGAGGAAATTCAAACTACCATTACGTAAACGTTTGATTTGGATTAAAAATATTAATTTAATTTAACTATTTAACAAATAAATTTGGTCCGAAAAATTAATCAATCAATCAGATCATTTGACCGAATCTGAATCCGAATCCGAATCCGAATAGCCGAGCGAGCGATGACGACGACGACGCGATGGTTGACTTCTTCTCAACTCTTTAAGAGCTAGAAGAAGTGCAACTATATATATACTCAACAAATGAGCTTTCCTCCTCCAATATGGGATATTGTTTCTTTGTAACTGAGGAAAAATCAAATTTTTATTTTCCCCTCCATTTCCCATTCACTTCAATTTTTAAACTAAAACCCAACATTTTCAATATCTCATACAAGTATCTTTACTTTTAATCATCAAACTTAAACATTTTAATAACTTAGCTGATGAGGTGATAATGCATGTTATAATATTAGAGGAATTTTTAGAAATCATTATTGTTTAGTGGCTATTAACTTTCTTGTCACAATCCAAAATCCAAATCGGATGGCACCTAACCCAACCCGCTAGGTAAGCCAATTAACTATAAAATACAATGTAATAATACTGATGTGAGTCAAATATGAGATACTAAATTTTATACAACTTCCCAAGGACTGGTAGTACAAATCATGAGCTTCTAAGATTTAGAATTTACAAAGTTGGTATAAATTAAAGTACACCATCTGTTTGAACTATACAGAAATAGATTAAAACTCTAAAGCTACCAAGATCAAGAGGCAGCTATGACCGGAACGCAGGTACATCTTCAGATCCAGCTCTCGCCGTGCACAGCAACATCAGCATCCAACATCTGCACGCAAGGTGCAGAAGTATAGTATGAGTACAACCGACCCCATGTACTCAATAAGTAACAAACCTAATATTAGGTTGAAAGTAGTGACGAGCTGGGACAAGGGTCAGAGTCCAACTCCAATAACCAGTAATAGTCATAACAATAATAATAATAATAAAATAGTACATGAAAATAACTCAGAGTTAAGATGCTCAACTCGTTTAGAGTTACGGAAAGATAGGCATGCTTTTCAAGTATAACAATATATCCCAAATCTTCCACCGAAAGCACTAAAAGCATATGAATAAGTTTGAAAACCGTGAGTTTTTCAAACAACCTTTCAACAAATAATAAGATGTTTCATTATCAGACAGCATGAGGAAAATACATCTCTATGCCTACATGTCAATATACAAGTGAAATCATGAATGTCGCCAAAGTCGGGTAGCAGAAGGAAATGCATCTCTATGCATGCATCTCATGTACGCTTGTCATCCCACGCAATGTTGTTTAGGTTAAGGATGTTTCCACTGCCAAGATGCAGGTCACCTTAAGAAATATTGTCCATAACTTATACAAGCCTCAGGGAAGGCTCCAACTACTCAGCCAACATCCGTAGCCATTACCTTTGTTATACATCCTCTAGCCTAGCACCTAATGCTTAGGCTGGGAGGAATGTAGGTAGAGGTGTAGCGTAAGGAGAAGGCAGACCAGCTAGACTCTATGTGGTTAGACATACAGTATATTGAAGCGGCTAACATAATTATCACAAGTATTCTATATGTTTGTGGTTGCCTTGCTTATGTATTATTTGATACTAGTTCTACTTTCTTTTATGTATATCCTTCTTTTTCTATCAAGTTTGGGAAAGCACAAGAACAACTAGAGGATCCTTTTGAGGTTTTCAAACCTATTGGGAATTCTATAAAAGATGTCATAATATACAAAATCTTATAATCTTAGTTTCTGTTAGTCTTCCGTATTTGTAAAGTAATTCGGGAAAGAAAAATAACGTAAACCCAAAAATGTAGAAGAAACAGAAATTAATCCGAGCCCAATGAATTCACAGTATTTCCTTAAGGAACTTAATCCCCTCCTAGTAGCCGAGGTTGTGGATTATTTCCTATCAGGATATAACGGATTTTACACTGGTGTAGCGGTAATTTAAATCCCAGTGTTTCAGCGAACACAAATGATCGTTAGCAAATCACACTTACTGTTGCTTTGTTTCAGTTAAAAACAAGGTAGAAGGAAGAAGGAGAATTCAGAATTTTCGTAAGAAAAATCTGAGGGAATGGCCTAGTATTTCTAGACAACAAGTTAGTTTCAAATGAAGACGTGCAACTCTTCCAGATGATTGTTCACGTAAACGACTATTACGTAAATATCTATTTACGCAAAATAAAACAGAAAACTCAACCGGAGGAAATTCGAACTACCATTACGTAAACGGTTGATTTGGATTAAAAATATTAATTTAATTTAACTATTTAACAAATAAATTTAGTCCAAAAAATTAATCAATCAATCGGATCATTTGACCGAATCTGAATAGCCGAGCGAGCGACGACGGCGCGAGGCTTGACATCTTCTCAACTCTTTAAGAGCTAGAAGAAGTGCAACTATATATATACTCAACAAATGATCTTTCCTCCTCCAATATGAGACATTGTTCCTTTGTAACTGAGGGAAAATCAAAATTTCATTTTCCCCTCCATTTCCCATTCACCTCAATTTTTAAACTAAAACCCACCAATTTCATATCTTTACTTTTAATCAATAAACTTAAACATTTTAATAACTTAGCCGATGAGGTGATAAGGCATGTTATAATATTAGAGGAATTTTCAAAAACTACTATTGCTTAGTGGCTATTAACTTCTTTGTCAGGACCTAAAATCCAAACTGGATGGCATCTAATCCAACTCGCTAGGAAAACCAATAAACTTCAAAATACAATGTAATAATATTGATGTGGGTCAAAGATGAGATACTAAGATTTAGACTTTATAAAGCTGGTATGAATTAAAGTACACCATCTGTTTGAACTATACAGAAATAGATTAAAACTCTAAAGCTACCAAGATCAAGAGGCAGATATGACCGGAACGCAGGTACATCTTCAGATCCAGCTCTCGCCGTGCACAGCAACATCAGCATCCAACATCTGCACGCAAGGTGCAGAAGTCTAGTATGAGTACAACCGACCCCATGTACTCAATAAGTAACAAACCTAATATTAGGTTGAAAGTAGTGACGAGCTGGGACAAGGGTCAGAGTCCAACTCCAATAACCAGCAACAGTCATAACAATAATAATAATAAAATGGTACATGAAAATAACTCAGAATTAAGATGCTCAACTCGTTTAGAGTTACGGAAAGATAGGCATGCTTTTCAAGTATAACAGTATATCCCAAATCTTCCACCGAAAGCACTAAAAGCATATGAATAAGTTTGAAAACCGTGATTTTTTCAAACAACCTTTCAACAAATAATAAGATGTTTCATTATCAGACAACATGAGAAAAATACATTTCTATGCCTACATGTCAATATACAGGTGAAATCATGAATGTCACCAAAGCCGGGTAGCAGAAGGAAATGCATCTCTATACATGTATCTCAAGTACGCATGTCAAATGTTGTACTCAACCTCTCAGAGTACTCCATCTCACTGTCTCGTATTCTCACTCATCATGCCCAATACTCTGCACACACAACCAGTTAGTACTGTACAGGGCAGATCCAGCCCACATGCAAATAAACCAAGGCAGATCCAGCCCACATGCAAATAAACCAAGGCAGATCCAGCCCAAAGATGCAAATAAACTAGGGCAGATCCAGCCCAATACAAATGAACCAAAATGCAAATGAACCAGGGCAGATCCAACCCAATGCAAATGAACCAGGGCAGATCCAACCCAATGCAAATGATTGCTAGCAATTGCGCCCATTGTGGATGTGCAGACTCCGGAGGGGCCGATCCAACCCAAGCACTATAGTAAGCCAAATCCTGGCATGAATCAATAAAGCATGCTATGACGTGCAGCCCGATCCTATAAATATCACTCACAACAGGTTCTCGTCCTCACTCAGTCATCAATCTCTCCAGTCTCTCGGGCTCACAACACTCATGCTAAGCATCCCAAATAAATGATACGAGATGTGACAATATACGATAACAGAGACTGAATATGATATGAAATGATGGATGCGACTAAGCACATAATTGCAATTAAGCAAATAACTCAACAACAAAAAACTACCATTGTGGGGCCCAATAGTACCAACATATAGCCTAAACAAGATTTCTAGCATGAATTGCAGCTCAAGTGCTCTAACACATAAAGTACAGTAAGAATGTTCAGATGAAATAGCTACACAGTTCCATGGAATCGACTAAATCACAATTTACACCGCGACCCCCACTTCTGCGGTGAAATGATTCGCTTATGCGAAAGCAGCTTGACCCAGCACCCCTCACACCTGCGGTGGCAAGGCTTCGCTTCTGCAAAAACCTCCGCGTCTGCGCACCACTTCGTCGCACCTGCACAATCGCATCTGCGCCAAAATTCTCCGCTTCTCAGATCTTCCTCACCCAGCCTCTTCTCGCTTCTGCGATGGACAACCCACATCTGCGAAGTTGCTTCTACGACCAACCAGTGCCAACAAATCTTCAAAATGCAGCAAGATAAACAATGATCTGAACCACGTCCGAAACTCACCTGAGCCCCTCGGGACCCCGTCCAAATATACCAACAAGTCCCATGACATAACACGGACCTACTCTAGGCCTAAAATCACACATAACAACATCAAAACGACGAATCGCACCTCAAATCAAACTTAAATGAACTTTGAACTTTCAACTTCCAAAACTCGCGTCGAAACATAACAAATAAATTCGGAATGAACTCAAATTTTGCACACAAGTTCCAAATGACATAACGAAGCTATTCTAATTCCCGGAACCATAATCCAAACCCGATTTAATCAAAGTCATCTCCCGGTCAAACTTATGAACTTTTCAAACCTTCAAATTTCCAATTTTTGCCAATTAGCGCTGAATCCTTCTTGAAATATCCAAATGAAAATCCGGGCATACGCCCAGGTCCAAAATCACCATCCAGACCTAACGGATCCCTCAAAACTTCGTTCTGTGGTCAAACTCCCAAAAGTTAAACTTAGTCAACTCTTCCAACTTAAAGCTTAAATCATGAAATTCATTCTTCCAAATTGATTCTGATTAACCTGAAAACTAAAATCGACGATTCACACAAGTCATAATACATCATACGGGGTTACTCATGCCTTCAAACTACCGAGCGAAGAGAAAATGCTCAAAATGACCGGTCGGGTCATTACATCCTCCCCCACTTAAACATACGTTCGTCCTCGAACGTGCCGAGAGTCGTTCCAAAGCTATCAAACTGCCATGTAACCTTACCATGCACATACTCGGGAGTGATCCCATGTCACCCTATTCCATATAGGCTCGACAACACAACATAGCTGAAGATCATTACTTCAACCTTAGCCCGTAAACCACAGAATCCAATTTCCAACATCCGAAATGTCCTATAAGATCTGAATCTCGCATCTACACACTGTATAAGTCCGATACAGCTGCATCAAGTCATAACCACCACCCAATACAAAATCACATGATATACCACATAACTCAAATACTCATAGCAATAACTTTCGATCACAGTAGCTGCTCAAAACAAATCTGGTACCGATAATAAACCTCATATCAAAACAATCCTCGCTCTAAAACCTTCGTACATTGCCGATGATGAAATAAACACGCAGAAACTCGTAACCACTTATTAGATTAACAAGCCATGGAGCTCCCTCTCCTTCGACAAGAACTATAGCTAATTTTTAAGCCGATCAACGACATTGTCCTTTCAAATATACCGCAAACAAATCCGATAACACCCATTCTAGGTCCAATGACCTTACTTTATCAAGCCCATCTATCCTATTGACATGACACACCAATTTTACCTAGAATCATAACCCGTGCAATCCGTCCACCAATAAGCAACAACTCTAATGTACCCAAAACGAAAAATAATTCAAATGAGAGAACCGCCCTACAACTCAACAAGTACCACCACAAGCGCAATGCTATGAACCCATCATACATGGTTGAACCAAGACTCACAAATCTAACACAAAGGATCATATCCCAACATAACTTCGTTGCAATGCGTGACCCCATCCAAACACTGGTCCGTATGGAATACCTCAAGCCACCATGCTCAAAATCAACAACTACATGCAATTCGACATCAAATACACGAAGTGTATGACCATAACCACGAAGAAGCATTTAGCACAATATACCACAGTCCGGAGAGAACATAACCGAGGCGCAATTAACCATTCAACACCCTAATATCCATCTTGCTTAAATTTAGCTATAAGGCCCAAATACGACCGCACCATGTGTGCCTATAACCAACGGATCCCAACCCCTCGTAGCATGGAAGAGTAACACATAAAACATATCAGATACGATAAAAAATCAAGTCTAACCGAATGGCATATCCCTCGACAATAGCAGTACGAAGTCAACAAATCTAACCCGATGTAGAATACACCTCCTCTTTGGGCCTACCAATGGGCCCCCAAATCATCTCTGGTCATCCACAAATAGATAAATAACCCTCCGAAAGTCCACAATGACCTAATCATAACACATACCATCATCTGGATAGTTTTGGCCACATTTCACAGTCCACCACCACGAAACAATCTGCTCCGGAGAACTCCCAGTCTCTGAATCCCTAGCACACAAATCACCATAATTGATCCTAACTCCACCGCCTGAATTTTTAACACATCTCTCATACACGATCATCCCACAAGGAATACTTATATGATTCTTCCGTGCCACATAGCAAAAATCTGAATATCAGCAATAGATCAACCAGGAGAGTACCGCAATGCCAATGAAACATCTGTAAGCCAAAACATAGTGTGCCTTCTGAAATGTCCACTCTTCTCAGGCAATAGAAAATAGTAATATCATTCACCTAGTCATCTGAAACCGTCTATATTGCCTAAGAATTCATGACCTTCCTTTCAAAACTGAATCGTGACCTTGCACACACAAATCTTAATCTCACACAACACATCGCATCGTTCATGACATCATATGAAAAGTAAGAGGATCTCATAATGAACTCTGAGTCACCAACAGAACACATACCTGATCAGTCAGAAACATTCTGTTTGATCCCAACCAGGAGGAAATCACAATATGCAACATGCTCCTCACGCTCGTAGGAAATATCCACCTCAAATTGTGGTAGAAACTATCGAGAACTCTTCGAAACCCATTAACCCGTAACCAAGCCATCAGAACTAAACCTCTCTAACTCAACCAAGCCACGCAGGTTGCCAAACCCTAGAGTATTGCCACCAATCACATGTAGAGACTCACCACATTGTAAGAACCAAAAGAACCGATCATATCCATTACCGTGCTGATTCAACGTACTACCAGGTTGTCCTATTTCTCCAAGTTTCTTTTAAATTGCCTTCAAGTTGATACTTCTCCTCGGCATAATACCATAATCCTCAACCCAAAACTCACCACACGAGATCCTAGAATAAAACCACATGCCCTAAATTCCATAAGTCGATGTATTCCCTTTTAAGCACCCCAAAAGTACCACAACCGAGATACCTTCTCTGAAGAGACCTTCTGTGAATCTAAAGTTGTTCCCTTCACCTTCTTGATACCGAAATGTAAAATCCATAACGATACAGAAATACCGCGAGTCTCGACACCATCCAATGTAAATCTCAGATCCTAGCCATATATAAATCCATAAAAATTCACAATTGCTACATATAAATATTGAACCTATTAGAACTTTCTTGAGAGTCATCTATTCTGCCCAAATCTCAATTGTGCTGCCCAAACGGGCCAAACGACATATGCCCCATTAGCATAATAACACCCAAAGAAGTAACTCACACCTCTAAACAACCGAGTGAACCCCTACTCTGTGCACACTACATTTGTCATGAATAGCAAACTCAAATCATTCGACGATTTTCATATACCCATTAAGTGTAATACATCACGCATCCCGAAATTCCTTACTCAAGTCATCCTCAAAACCGACCTCTGCAAGTCATATCTGATTCACAAGTATGCCTCAAATCGAAACCAGTACAACACATAACCAAGCAATCCAATCGTCGATAAACGAGTCCCCCACTTGGCTCAAAGCCATAGATCAAAACACTCGATAACTCATAATTACCATACTTTATTATTGCCATAATACCGTAGTGAGATTCAACTCAATCCTTCATAAGCTTATGTAACACAAACCATATAATACATCAAATCATCTGCTAAGCTCGCATTCATCCTCGTGACGGTCAGATCAACTTTCTCAACTAATCCAAACTCAAATCGCAACACATATAACCCACTAGTAGAAAGAAACTCTCCACACAACATAATAAGGATCACACCTTCGTAGATTACTCCACAAGAGATAACCCACCTGCTTAGCCTCAAATTGGCATCTTGCTATATCCTTTCGCAACCACGATTACTGTGTCATCACTTAATTTTCCTGAGTCTGAGCTCATCAACAAGACATGAGAATCTAATTCCTTCCACAATTAAACAACATGAAAGACCCTTCAACACACTCATAACTTGAGACTATATGTCAAATCACGATAGAAATCAAGCACCCAATAGTCCTTCTCACATCCCAAGCAAACTCTTCTCGTCACATTCAACCCATCTGAACACATCTCGCAGTCACATCATACTCATCATATAGCCATCCAGCCACTCATCGAGCCATAAATTCCACTCATAGGGACACTACCGGACATATAAGTCCAAAAGCACGTGCTCACACAACCAAAATCCCCGTGCTCAAGCTACAGTCTAAACCCTGACCTCAAGTCCTCCAGACTGGCCCATCATCAGCACATAAAAGTCACATCTCGCACCTCAACCATCGAATCACAAGCCGTCGATGCAGAGCTGATACCAAGCACTCACATGCGCATACGAATGTGTGGAGTAAATCCCAAATCTTCCAACGAAAGCACCAAAAGCATATGAATAAGTTTGAAAACCATGATTTTCCCCAAAAACCTTTCAAAAAATAATAAGATATTTCATTATCAGACAACATGAGTAAAATACATCTATATGCCTACATGTCAATATACAGGTAAAATCATGAATGTCACCAAAGTCGGGTAGCAGAAGGAAATGCATCTCTATGCATGTATCTCATGTACGCATGCCAAATGCAATGCATCTCAATGATGAACCCATGTACTCGCCCTCTCAGAGTACTCCATCTCACTGTCTTGTATCCTCACTCATCATGCCCAATACTTAGCATACTCAGATACTCAGTACTGTACAGAGAAAATCTAGCCCACATGCAAATAAACCAAGGTAGATCCAGCCCAAAGATAAAAATAAACCAGGGCAGATCCAGCCCAATGCAAATGAACCATGGCTGATCCAGCCCAATGCAAATGACTGCTATCAATTGCGCCCACTGTGGGTGTGCAGACTCCGGAGGGGTCGATCCAACCCAAGCGCTATAATAAGCCAAATCCTGGCTTGAATCAATAAAGCCTGCTGCGGTGTGCAACCTGATTCCATAAATATCAGTCACAACAGGCCCTCAACCTCACTCAGTCATCAATCTCTCTACTCTCTCGGGCTCGCAACACTCATGCTAAGCATCCCAAATCAATGATACGAGATGTGGCAATATATGATAACAGAGACTGAGATATGATACGAAATGATGGATGCGACTGAGCACATAAATGCAATTAAGCAAATAACTCAACAACAAAAATGACCACTGTGGGTCCCAATAGTACCAACATATAGCGTAAACATGATTTCTAGCATGCATTGCAGCTCAAGTGCTCTAACACATAGAGTACAGTAAGAATGTTCCGATGAAATAGCTACACAGTTCCATGGAATCGACTAAATCACAATTTACACGGTGCATGCCCACACTCTCGTCACCTAGCATGCGCGTAACCTCAACATCAATCACATAGCACTTAATTCGGGGTTTCATACTCTCAACACCAAGTTTAGAAGTCTTACTTACCTCGAACAAGCCAAATCCAATACCGAGCAGGCCAAGCGATGCTCCAAAAACTAGCCAAAAGCAACTCAAATACATCAATTAATGCCAAAGGAAACAAACTCAATTGATAAAGATCGAATCTTTAATCAAAAGCCTAAAATTAACCCAAAAGTCCAACCCAGACGCATGCCTCGGAACTCGACGAAACTTATAAAATCCGATAACGCATTCAATTACGAGTCCAACCATACTAGTTTTACCCAATTCTGACTCCGAATCGATGTTCAAAACTCAAAAACTCACTCTATGAAACTTTAGGCTAAAATCCCTAATTTCTCTTTATAATTAATAATTCAATTACCAAAAACGAAGATAGAATCACGAAATATAATCAAAAGCGGGTAGAGAATACTTACCCCAATCCATGTGGTGAAAATCACTCCAAAAAGTACCTCCATGCGAGCCCAAATCTCAAAATATGATCACTAAAACCTCAATTTTATAGCTTCTGCCCAGAAATTCCGCATATGCGGTCACATAGTCGCTTCTGCGGTGAAATGCTTCACTTCTGCGAAAACAGCTTGGACCATCACCCCTCACACATGTGGTAGCAAGGCTCCGCTTTTGCGGAAACCTTCATGTCTGCGCTCCAATTATTCGCACCTGCGCACTCGCATCTGCGCCAAAATTCTCCGCTTCTGCGATCTTCCTCACCCAACCTCTTCTAGCTTCTGCGATGGACAGCCCGCATCTGCAAAGTCTCTTCTGCGACCAAGACTCCGCAGATGCGGCACACCAGTGCCAGCAAATCTTCAAAATGTAGCAAGATAAAAAATGATCTGAACCACGTCCGAAATTCACCCGAGCCCCTCGGTACCCCGTCCAAATATAACAACAAGTCCCATGACATAACACGGACCTACTCTAGGCCTAAAATCACACATAACAACATCGAAACGACGAATCGCACCTCAAATCAAACTTAAATGAACTTTGAACTTTCAACTTCCAAAACTCGCGTCGAAACATAACAAATAAACTCGGAATGAACTCAAATTTTGCACACAAGTCCTAAATGACATAACGAAGCTATTCTAATTCCCAAAATCATAATCCAAACCCGATTTAATCAAAGTCAACTCCCGGTCAAATTATGAACTTTTCAAACCTTCAAATTTCTAACTTTCGCCAATTTGCGCCGAATCCTTCTAGAAATATCCAAATGCAAATCGGGGCATACGCCCAAGTCTAAAATTACCATATGGGCCTAATGGATCCCTCAAAACTTCGTTCCGGGGTCAAATTCACAAAAGTCAAACTTGGTCAACTCTTCCAACTTAAAGCTTAAATCATGAAATTCATTCTTCCAAATCGATTCCAATTAACCTGAAAACCAAAATCGATAATTCACACTAGTCATAATACATCATACGGGGCTACTCATGCCCTTAAACTACCGAGCAAAGAGCAAATACGCAAAACGACTGGTCGGGTCATTACATTCCTATAGCTACCATATACATAATTAGTTCCTATAACTACTATTCGGTTGTTACAGTAGTGTATTCGCAGTATTCGCGTTGTTGTATTTGTGAATAAAGCAGCAAAAAGCGCCTAAAATCAGGGCAGTCCAGCTATACACGCATGTATTCACATGTATGCGCGTCATATATTCATGAATACAATAACGAAAATCACCTTAAAAATAGGTATGTCTAGTTGTCTACTAACGGAAATAATATCAATTAGCGTGATACACTCCTGATATAACTCAACAAAATCAATTCTAACATGCCTCATTATCAACTCAATTAATTAGAATGATTTTTCAGTTGTATATAAGTGTTGTATTTAACTTTTGTATTTAGTGTATTTCAATATCTTTTTTACCGTTGCATTCATTAGATTCAATGTTTGTATTTACTGTATTCGCTATTTTATATTCAATGTATTTAAATGTATTTGTGTTAACAATATTTTAGTTATTCCTAATACATGTTATTACTGCTGTATTCAGTATATTTCATTGGTTGTATTTACTCTATTTTTATTTGTATTCTGTGTATTTTACTATATTTCAAAATTAAATGTATTCACTGTTTATATTTTATTCTATTTTAATATTTGTATTCAGTGTATTTTAATATTTATATCCTGTATTCATGCATACTGTATATACAGTATGCATGAATATAGGTGTATTCAGCTGTATTAAAAAAATATAGATCTTCAAAATATATAAATACATGCAAAAAAATGTATTTATATAAAAATACAACGTGTTTGAGTGAATTTGTACACAATACAATGTATTTGTATCATTGTATGTGACTAAATAGCAAAGAAGAGAAGAAAGTTCGTCGTAGATGGCATTTTCCGGCCAAGAAGAGAAGAAAGTTCGTCGGATTCGTACAACAAAATTTATGATAAGAGTTCATCACATTGCTCCTTTTCGTACGAAAAATTCACTCTTTTATGTTTCCTGGCTGTCTTCTACTCTATTCTAATATCTCGTCGGCCATAAACTAAGGTGTGTATCTTGAGTTGCTCTAAGAGAGAGAGATTCTTCTTTTTCGTCGGCCATCAATACTAGGGCTTGAGTTGCTCGAAGAGAGAGAGAAGGAAGAGAGAGAAAGAAGAAACAATTTGAGAGAGAATCTTGTGTTAATTGAAAGAAAGAGAGAGGAAAAACATAAATAGCGTATTTCATGCCTCAATGGTAGTATATACCATAAATGCCTATTTTGCTATAAAATATAAAAGGTAGCTATAGAAAATAATATTTTATAATAAATAGGGTATATACTTTTGCTATATGAGTTAAAATTTTCTAATATTTAACTGGCAAGGCTCATAGTGATGGAGTGTAATGAAAGTATTTAGTAGTAAGGGTTAAAGGGTGTACATCAGTACATGAGGCCGATGCAGTATTTCAACTTGATAGATTCAACCTTTAATATTTTTAGCACTAAACTACAATACTTTTAAGATTATAGGTTCAGAATCCAATATTTTGTTAAATTTTTATGTTTTTGTGGTATTTCACACACACATATATATCATATAAAAATATTGGGTTCGGTCGCACCAACAACTCAAAAACTACATAGGCCACTAATAAATATACACCTCTACACTAATTGTGTAAATATTGTCCAAGATAATGCAAGATGTGCATAACTTATTCTCCGCAAATGGTATCATAGCACATTAACAAAGAGTTACTTTCAAATTACACTTCTGTAATATGGAGTAGCAAGTAGATCAAATAGAATAATAGGAATCCGATAAAATATGCGTCAGGCTCAAACCCCAAACCCTATCAGGATCTTTCTTACTATTGTAAAATTCATATAAAAAAAACCCTATCAGGAATCTTATCACTCTCAATCCGCTAGAATCTGCTGTTGATAATGCTAAAGGGTAGTTTATCATATGTACGAGTGAATAATCTGGGGAAAGTTGTCTAGTTGCAATTGGGGGTGAGCAAATAGATACGGTAAATCGAGAACTAACTTATTCCACGAACGATGTTACCCTTGAAATAAATATATATAACATTAATTATTTGAAACTGGTTTCGTTACAAAAAATAACGATATAAATGAAGGGGTCATTTGGTATAATTTAGGGATAAAATATGAAATTACTAATCGAGTGTTTCATAAGATTTTATTTTTGAAAAACAATTTCGAAATTAGTTATATCATAATTTCGATATTATTTTTATACCACATTTAATGAATCTCATGATAAAACAACCAAATGACAGAAGTCTCTCTCTGGAATCTCTTCTTTGGAAGTCCTTTAAGAAGGCTAAGGATACAATCAAAAATAAAAGTTTATCCAAGTTTATCTAATAAAATCAAACACATATTTTATATTATATCTCATATATCCTAGTATTTAATCAATAAATCAAACATCTATAATAAAAAAAATATATCACTAAATAATTTTATTATTATTCAATTCTTATATTATAATCCCGGCATTACAATCTCGATATAACCTGTATGCAGTGAAACAATTCCAAAATTTAATATTTCAAATCACAAGGGTATTAAACGTTAAAAAAGGTGCTACAATGATAAAGAAGAAAAAGGGTCTCCAAATTATCCATTATATAAGAGAGGAATATAATTTTCATACAATGCAACCCAACCAATACGAAATTTATGTAGTACGATAGACCAAGTGTTCCATTGGCAAAATTTCTAAAATTTGCATATTTTAAAATGACATTAGTTTTCTCGCTCGGTATCCACCCTTAGTTTCCACCACCCTAGCTCCCAACCTACCCCCTTCCCCGCCCCACCTCTCACC
>AWOL01S0054368.1:128970-142882 GCA_000715115.1 Nicotiana otophora | reverse complement strand
AACCCCCCTCCCACCGGCCCAACCTCCCTCGCCCCTCATACTCACCGACCCAACCAAACCTCCCCCGGCCCGCGGCCCTCGGCACCCCCTGCCCTTGGTCCACCTTGAACTCCCGCTTTGACCCACCAACTCCCGACACCCTTCCCCGCATGACCCAAGGCCCCTTGCCCCGAACCTTGAACTCCGACCTTCAAAACTCAACCCTGACCAATACAACCCTGACATCGACCCTCACCATAAAGCTCCAAATACTAAATCCCGCCATTGACCCCGATCCCCTACCGCTTCGACCTCTCACCATCGACGCTCAAACCCTGACAGAGGCAGATCTAGAATTTTCAGTTCTCCAAAAAGAATGACTAACCTGCAATTTGAACTTTGAACTTGCTACTATGAAATAAAATGGAGTTCTCTTTGTATTTGTAAAAAATATTTGAATATTTGTTGCTTTTGGGAGATATTAGCAGACTAGCGTACAAGATAAAGAATTAGAAAACACCATAAATTAGGGCTTCAATCAATTAAAAAAGGTCTTGACTTTTAAATTTAATATATTTCAGTTTATTTTTAAATTTTTTAAGTAATTACAAGTTGACTTTTGAGAATTTGGGTATTATATGAAGGACTTATTCAACAAATTTTATTTTAGTTTGAAAAAGTCTCTGGGACTTACGCCTTATTACAAAAACGCGCCTCAAACGCCCGGGCATACGCCCTGAATTGCTTGGCGTACGCCTCTTGAGACTTTCGCCCCATACCATCGCCTCGGGGCATTTTTGGCGAGCCTCACCCCCGAAAACGCCTTTTAAAACACTGAACAAATTAACTTTAAACCTTTTATTTTACCCTTAATGAAATACTTTTATTGCCACAAAAATCTTATGACATATTTAAGATCACAAATTTCAGATATTTTTTCATAAATTTTGTACTTAGTCAAGCCACACAAATTGAAACATGCAGGAAGTAAAAGGGTAGACATTTCAAATATTAAATATCTAGAAATATGCTATGGGATGAATGTGATTTCAACATCATTTATTAGAAGTCTCACGTTTGAGTCTTGAAAATAAAAAAAATCTTATAGGGAGCATTTTCTTCTTAAATGGACCATATTCGACGCGGACCTATATTTCAGACTAGTAAATTTTGAATACATGATAATTAAAATATCGTAAATATTCAAAACCAACATAATAGATTGGAGTCTTAAGGTGTGGCTATGAACTGACCCTACTCTACCTATCTTAACCCGCAGTTGTCATTCCCAGTAAATAGATAAACTTTTTAAATTAACGGGAGAGGCAGTAGTAAGATTCTCCACAGAACGAAAGTCAAAACACTAGCATAATTGAATTTTGGCAAAACACATAGATAAAAGAAGAAAGGCAGCCTATACACTAAATTTCTGTTATGCACGGGATGCGGAAAATTAAGGATCGGATCATGTTTATCGGAAAAATCGGATAAAGTTGAATTTATATGTAGTTCTAAGGGTATGTGGTATAACTTGACATAAATCACAAAGAGGGAAAGATAAACACAGTTGAAAGGAGGAAAATGAATGAGCAAATAAGATGAAGTTATCGAGATCAAAAAAGGTTAATCTTTCAATATGAGAAATAGTATTTTTGTTACAATGTCTTGATGGCCCTTACAAAAACAATAATTATCCCTTTTATAGTTGAGGGATCCTATAAAACAAATGGCAAAAACCTCAAAGACCGTACCGCAGAAGGAGAAAGCTTCTTGCTCCTCTTCCCGGCCGTCCGGCGGCAAGCCGTCGGTGGAGCCTCTTCCCCACGAGTATTTTCCCGGCCCGTGTACTCTAAAGTTTGATTTCAAGGTCGAAAACCCTTCATCGATCCCGGGCCGATATGAGCATGTGTCGATGTACATGTGCTTGATAACAAAGAGCCATCTCGAGGACGTGAAGAGAGATTGCAACTGGGGTCCCGAGGCCGTGGTGCAAATTCCTGCTCCCGAAGAGAGCATCACCGCTTATGCGGAGGGGTTCTTAAGTGTTTACACTTACCCCTTCACATTCGGTCCCCTCGACCCAATGATTATTGATCTTTGTAAAAGATATCAGGTAGCCCTTGGCTAAATTCACCCCTCTCTATAGCTCATAGTAATCATTCTGCGCTTCTTCTCTAGTAAGGCCGAGGGGATAGAGTTTACTTTAAATCACCTCATGCGGTTGTATCGGCCTCGAATCTATCGAGGACTAATCAGGCCCTAACGCCGGGCAATGAAGTCCTTGATCTCGAGCATCGACGAGGACACGGATCGGGGTTTCGATGAGCCATTTTATACGGGTGAGGACCCGTGACATTATCCCAGAAGAGAAGATGTCGTTCCCTGAGGAGTGAAACTTCGACCGTAAGTGATCTTTTAAACTTTATTCTTCATACCTTCTTCGACTTCGCCTGATATCCCCTTTTGATATGCAGCTGTTCCTTGGATGCCTCAAGTAGTACCTGACCTCGAAGATTGAGTTCGGAAGTTAGCCTCGACTTCCCCTTATGTCGAACGCGCATGGCGTGATTTGGCAAAAGGCAGATGGGAGGCCAAGAATCACGGTAAGGGCCTCCCTTTTCATGTTTTTGAAACACTTTTTATACTTCATTCGTCACTAATTTTCTTTCATATAAGCCTGACCAAGGATGCCATTTTGAGGCCTTCAAGTGGCGAGGAAGAAACCAAGTCCCCGGTTCCGAAGCCGGGGGAAGACAAGAAGAGGAAAACTGCCTCGCAGTCTGAGGACCCCAAGCCCAAACCTCGAAGGGTGAGAAGAAAAGTAATCGCTCTCACGATGGACTCGGTCCAAAGACTGAGAGACGAAGAAGCGGAAGGAGAGAAAAATGCCTCGGCACTGACGGTCCGACCTAGGAAAGCCGTCGAGGTCACCAAACTTTCTGAGCCAACGGCTGCTGCTAAAATCAAGCCTCGTGTCAAGGAGGCTTCCAAAATGAAATCGGGTGAGCATCCCGAATTACCAGAGGTGAAGATCGTTTCTCAGCCATCTATGTCTACACCGGATGGGGTTGGTTCTGAGACCTCGAAGATCGATCAGAGCGTCCCGAGCGACTTGCTCGGGACCATGACAGCAGGTCACTTGCCTTCTCTTTCGACTTTTTCTGAGGAGGCACTAAGGGAAGCTCGAGAGTTGAAGACCCATGATATGGGCGGAGGATCTAGTGTAGGGGATCCCTTTCGTGATTGCGTTACTGGAGTCCATGATGCCTCTGATATTAGTGACGCTTTTATTCTTCTAGAAGAGGCCCAACGTCTCTTATCTCGGGTAATAATCTGTTTACTACACTTCTTTTCTTTACTTTCTTCTAAATCTGACTTGCATTTTCCCTTTTTGTGTAGGCACTTGCCAAGTTTCGAGATGACCTTAGCCAGTGTGAAATCGAGCTCCAAAAGGTCTCGGAGGAGAGGAACGCTCTGAAGCTTCTCTGCGGCCAAAAAGACAAGACTATAGGAAGAGGCCGAGCTAGATAAGCACGTGAGCATCCTTTTGATAGATTATAGACTCGACCCAACTGTGGAGGTTAATACTTCGTTATCTCAGTTGCAACAAAAGGTTGAAAGGATCTGGTTGCTTCGGGGAGAAGTCGATCAGGTCAAGGCCGAGTGTGATCGCTGGAAGGAGACTATGGACCGCATGGCTGCAGAAAACGAAACTACCTTGGCCAAATTGTCATTGACCGCGGTTCAACTTTGGGGCATCAAAGAGAAAGGTTCGTACCAAGCCAAGAGGGTCGAGGAGCTCGATACTGGGCTTGCTAAGGCCAAAGCGGAGATCGAGAAGACAAATATCATGGCAGACAAGTCTATTGCCATGTACCGGGCCAATTCCGAGGCTGCTCAAATGCAGTTAAGGAAGGCTTCTGACCGAGAGCAGTGGATCATTGACTCGATAAAGTGCCAATCCCGGAGGGAAACCCTCGAGGAAATCCATACTCGAGGTTTTGACCTCTCCGAGGAGATAGCCCTAGCCAAGGTGCTTGAGGCTGAAGCCAGGCAGCTTGCCTCTTTCGATGACGAAGATGATGATGAAGAAGGCAGTCGAGGCGGATCCGATGAGGGGCCTGAAGGAGAAGTTTCTCCCGAAGAAGAGGTCAAAACTGGCCGTAGTTAGGACTTAGTTTCCCATTTTGTAAGACCTTGATCGATCTCTTGTACATAACCTTTTTTATCAATATATAATATAAAAACTTCTTTTGAATGCCTTCTCAGTTTTATGTTCAAACGTGTTTTGTGCTTTTTCCTTGTGAAAATTTTGTTGTTGCAGCCTCTGTAATCGAGTGAATACTAGTTCGAACTTAGAACAAAACCCTTAGGTTTTTAGACACACAAGAGTGAGTCCCTGAGTTCAATAATATGTTCGAGATTTCGGATGGCTTGATCGACGCCATGACTGCACTGTTTTTATAACTAAGTTCGAGTATGTTTCGAACTTAGAATAGAATAAACCCTTGGGGTTTTATTAAATAATGGGTAATTTTCGAATCTTGCAGTAACATACCCCTTAAGGTTTTATGGCGGATCTTTGAGTTAAGTTCAAGCCATCTTTATTTGAACTCGAAATAGTGGAACCCTTAGGTCCAAGTTGAGTGAGAACGAAGTCTCGAACTCTAAATGTATTGGCCCTTAGGCTCTTTTAGGTTGGGCCTATATGGCCTCTAAAAGACGGCTATTATTTCCCCTTTTCGGCTAAAAAGACAAAGTCTGATGTCGGTTGAAACCCTTTTACTTTTTGTGCCTTAGCACGTTTGTGTTAAAGATAATTCGATACCTCTTAAGGTTTTTCGAGGGATGATTTTATCAAAGCCCTTTTGATTATTTGCCGAGGGTAGCCTTTTTAACCGATTTTTCAGAGAATTTTAAGGCCTATCATTATTGCGGAATTCAGACGACTCCGAGCCGCGTTATTTAGGCTGTAGCCTTTAGTTTGGCCGTAGCATTTAGTTTGGCCGTAGCCTTTAATTTGGCTGTAGCCTTTGGGTATGCCTCTTGGTCTTATTTCCCAATAACATTTTTAACTGTTTTGAAATGTCAGTCCCCGAGAATGGTGGCCTTGGCCTATAGATCGAGGGGTGCCTCTTTGAGGTCTTATGAATTTGTATTTAGATAACTCGAATATGCCTATCATCGATGGTAGTCCCTGAGTGTATATTTTCACTTTGGCTCTTGAGCCGTTTCTCGCAATATCATAAGCATGAGGTTTGTATAGTAGATAATTTTCTTCGAGACACGAAAATGTTTAAATGAAGAGAGAATGCTTCTTTGAATAGTTTATACATGTGCACATGTTTTTCCATCAGGGCTCGACTAATTTATATGGACACGGTTCACTTGACCGTTTGGTCCATTACAAAGCTTCCCTATCGAGGCCCTTTGACATGAAGTACTATTCTTGAGAATACAATATCCGAGGGTGATGCCCTCCAGTATTCAAGGTTGATTGTAAAGATGCCTTGGATACTATTGAATTGTCCTCAGGTAGCACATAGCTTTTTCCTCGTTAAAAACCTCACCGGAAAAATCTAGTTGGGATAAAAACCGATCTAAGGGAAAAAAGTGCAACGCGTACTTTAAAACCTGAGGTCTCGATATCTTTGGTCGAACTCCTGCAATGAGTTAGCGTCGAATATATATAGACGAAAGAATAATACCTTAAAAATAATATTGTTTGAGAAGTGATATGTTCTAGTTGTTTGGTAATGGTTCGCCATCCATTGTTCCGAGTTTATAAGACCCTTTTCCGACTATATTGAGGACTTGATAGGGTCCTTCACAATTCGGGCCGAGCTTCCCTTCCTTAGGATCTCGAGTGTTGATGGTGACCTTCCTTAGGACTAAGTTCCCGACCCTGAAGTGGCGAAGGTTGGTTCTTCTATTGTAGTACCTTTCGATTCGTTGCTTTTGTGCAGCCATTCGAACAAGTGTCGCTTCTCGTTTTTCATCTAATAATTCGAGGCTGGTATTCATAGCCTCGTGGTTTGATTTCTATGATACATGTCGAAACCTTGCGCTGGGTTCTCCGACTGGAATTAAGGCTTCAGTGCCATACACTAAGAAAACCGGAGTTGCCCCCGTACTGGACTTAGATGTTGTTCGATATGCCCAATGGACTTCGGGCAGAATTTCTCTCTATTTCCCTTTAGCTTCGTTCAACCTTTTCTTCAGGTTTTGGATGATAGTCTTGTTCGTCGATTCGGCCTGTCCGTTCCTACTAGGGTGATATGGTGTTGATAATATCCTTTTTATTTTATGGTCTTCAGAAAATTTCGTCACTTTACTGCCGATAAATTGCTTACCATTGTCGCATACTATTTCTGCGGGTATCTTAAATTGACACACGATGTGATCCAGATGAAGTCTATAACCTCTTTTTCTCTCACTTACTCGAACGTCTGTGCTTCAACCCATTTAGAAAAATAGTCAGTCATAATTAAAATGAACTTAACTTTACCTGGGGCCGAAGGAAGGGGGCCAACGATATCCATTCCCTATTTCATGAATGGCTATGAGGATAGGACTGAATGAAGTTGTTCTCCGGGCTGATGGATCATCGGTGCAAATCTTTGACATTTATCACATTTTCGAACTAACTCCTTAGTATCATTTTTCATGCTATCCCAGTAGTATCCTGCTCTAATGATTTTGTGAATCAGCGATTCGGCGCCAGAGTGGTTCCCACAAGTGCCTTCATGGACCTCTCGTAAAACATAATCGGTGCCTCCTGCTCCTAAGCACACTGCCAATGGTCCATCGAATGTTCTTCTGTATAATGTTCATCTTCAGCTAATGTGAATCGAGCAGCTTTGTTTCGTAAGGTCCTCGACTCTTTAGGGTCCGATGTGAGCTTTCCGTTCTTCGAGTATTCAATATATTTATTCCTCCAATCCCAGATTAAGCTTGTAGAGTTTACCTCGGCATGACCTTCCTCAATCACGGATCTCGAGAGTTGAACGACAGTCCCCGAGCTGATCTCATCTTCCTCGACCGATGACCCCAAGTTTGCAAGTGCATCGGCCTTACTGTTTTGTTCTCGAGGTACATGCTGTAAAGTTCATTCCTTGAAACGGTGCAAAGTTACCTGCAGCTTGTCCAAATACCTTTGCATTCTATCCTCTCAAACTTTGAAGGTTTTGTTTACTTGGTTCACCACCAGTAAAGAGTCACACTTGGCTTCAATGCCTTCTGCCCCCAGGCTTTTAGCTAGATCGTGACCTGCAATCATAGCCTCGTACTCGACCTAATTGTTAGTCAACCTAGAAGTTTTGATAGATTGTCTAATAGTGCTACCCGTGGGCGGCTTCAAAATGATGCCTAGCCCGGATTCCTTCACATTTGAAGCACCGTATGTGAAAAGGGTCCATACCCCCGATGACGTACCCGATTTTAACAAGAGTTCCTTTTTAACTTCGGGTACGAGGGTTGGCATGAAATCGGCCACGAAGTCCGCTAAAATTTGAGACTTGATGGCCGTCCGGGGATATCGTACCCACTGCGTTTGACAGCCCATTTGGCCAATCGGGCCGATAGTTTGGGCTTGTGCAAAATATTACGAAGTGGGTAAGTGGTTAATACGCATATGGGGTGACATTGAAGGTATGGTCTTAACTTTCTAGAGGCGCTTATCAGTGCAAGTGCTAATTTCTCTAAGTGTGGATATCTAGTTTCTGCTTCTCCTAAGGTTCGACTTACATAATAAACAGGAAATTGCATACCTTGCTCTTCTCGAACTAGGACGCCACTTACCGCGATTTCCGATACCGCCAAGTATAAGTAAAGTTTCTCATCTTCCTTCGGAGTGTGAAGCAGTGGTGGGCTCGACAAGTATCACTTCAATTCTTCTAATGCCTGTTGGCATTCCGAGGTTCAGGCGAAATCGTTCTTCTTTTTGAGTAGAGAGAAAAATCTGTGGCTTCGATCCAACGACCTCGAAATGAATCGGCCTAAGGCAGCTATCCGTCTAGTTAGCTTCTGCACGACTTTTACACTGTCCACGACGGTGATGTCTTCGATGGCCTTGATTTTATAGGGGTTGATTTCAATCCCCCGATTCGATACCATGAAGCCAAGAAACTTGCCCTAACCAACCCCGAAAGCACATTTCTCGGGGTTGAGCTTCATGTTGTATTTTCTTAAAATCTCGAACGTCTCCTGCAAATGAGTCAAATAGTTCTCTGTGCGCAGGGACTTAACTAGCATGTCATCAATATAAACTTCCATTGACTTACCTATTTGTTCTTCGAACATTTTATTTACTAGGCATTGGTAAGTAGCTCCTACAATATTTAGCCCGAAGGACATTACATTATAACAATATGTTCCATACTTGGTGATAAATGAAGTCTTTTATCGGTCCTCCGGGTTTATTTGGATTTGATTGTACCCGGAATAGACATCGAGAAAAGTAAGGATCTAGTGGCCGGCCGTGGCATCGATCATGCGATCGATGTTAGGTAGTGAAAAAGAATCTTTAGGGCATGCCTTATTTAAATCCTTATAATCTACAAACATTCTACGTCTGTTCCTTTTTTAGAGACTACAACTACATTGGCTAACCATTCAAGATATTTCACCTCCCGAATCGACCCTATTTTGAGAAGTTTAGTTACCTCGTCCTTTACGAATGCGTGCTTTACCTCGGACTGAGGTCTTCTTTTTTGCTTCACCGGTTTGAACCTAGGGTCCAGGCTTAGCCGATACATTGTTATCGACGGTGGGATCCTTGTCATATCTAAATGGGACCAAGCAAAACAATCTATGTCATTAATAAGAAATTGAATAAGCTTTTTCTTGAGTTCGGGGGTCAATCCCGTTCCGAGGTATACCTTTCTTTCGGGCAGATAATCGATCAATATAAACTGTTCCAGCTCTTCGACCATTGATTCGGTGGCGTCGGAATCTTCGGGGATGATAAAAGTTCAAGGGGTCAGAAAATCCTCCTCCTCTTCTTCCATCTCTTGCTTCCCCGATTCGGTCGAGACTGGTGGCTGTGATTGCTATTTGATTTCTCGTTTACCTTTGATGCTCGACTTTTTTGCGGTTGGTAGTGTCGATATCAGTGTTACCTCATCGACCGCAAACATTTCCTTCGCAGCATGCTGCTCCCCGTATACTGTTTTTACACCGTCCGAGGATGGTCCCAGCCACATTCATCGGTAGAATAATCTCCCATCTAGTTGTTTCACTGAACATATTGAAGACGTTTAAGACCCGAGCTACGAGCACGACTTGATTTTGTAGACCGAGCTGCTCCACGACCCTCGATCGGATGATATTCGCAGAGATACCTAGATCCACTAAAACACGCTTAACTTGAACATTATTTAATAAGATAGAAATTACCAGAGCGTCGTTGTGGGGCTGAGAAATGCCTTCGGCTTCTTCGTTGTTGAATTATAAAGTGCCTTCGGGCACATAATCTTGGGTTCATTTTTCTCTAGTGATCGGTATCTTTATACGTTTGAGTATGGGTCCTTGTGGAGTGTCGACCCCATCGACGATCATATGAATGATATGTTGGGGTTCCTCCTGTTCATTTTTTTTGTTGACGTCTCTCTCTCTGAAATGATTCTTGGCTCGATCGCTGAGGAACTCTCGAAGGTGGCCCTTATTGAATAGACGGGCTACCTCCTTCCTTAATTGTCTGCAATCCTCTGTCTTGTGGCCATGTGTGCCATGATATTTGCACATTGAATTTGGGTTTCTTTGGGAGGGATCAGTTTGCATAGGTATGGTCCACCTAGTATCTTTGATCCTTATGATTGCCGATACAATGCCTGATGCATCGATGCTAAAGTTATATTCCGATAACCGAAGTGCCTCTATAGGATCGACATATTTGTCAAAACCACTTTTGCTCATAAGTCCCCGAGAATTCTGTCCTCGATTACTTCTTTGATTGTTCCAGGCAGAATTGCGTCCCGAACCATTTTTCTTTCGATCTGTGATATATGGTTGATATTGGTCTCTATTCGACCTTGGCTCTCTGTCGATGTCTCTCTAGTTTTTAATAGCCGACCTGTTTTGATGTACTGATTCGGAAGGAGCCCCTAATTGGTCGTCTTAGACCTTGATTTTTGACTGATATCGATTGTGGACATCTTCTCAAGTTATAGCTGGATACTCGATCAAATTTTGTTTCAGCCGATGTGATGCTATCAAACTTTGCTCGTTCAACCCTTGGGTGAAAGCTTGAACGACCCAATCGTCTATTACCGGTGAAAATTCCATGCGTTCCATTTGAAATCGGAACATGAACTCCATCAGCATTTCATTATCCCTTTGTTTTATTTTGAAAAGGTCCGATTTTCTTGTTGTGACTTTTATGGCACTGACGTGTACCTTTACGAAAGAATATGCTAACATGGCAAAAGAGTCTATGGAATTTAGTGACAGGTTGTGATACCAAACCATTGCTCCCTTCGAGAGGGTCTCTCCGAATTGTTTCAACAACACAGATTCGATTTCATCATCCTCTAAATCGTTACCCTTGATGGCGCACGTGTAAGAGGTGACGTGTTCGTTGGGGTCGGTCGTTCCGTTATATTTGGGAATCTCGGGCATACGGAACCTTTTGGGGATTGGTTTCGGGGCTGCACTCGAGGGAAAAGGCTTTTGCACGAAAGTTTTGGAATATAACCCTTTTATCATTGGTGGTGCCGCCCGGGATCTGATCGACCCTGGAATTATATGCTTCTACTTTTTTTTATCATTTTCTTCGATCCGTTTTGTGAGCTCCTCGAGTATCTTAGAAATTTTGGGAGTAGTCCCCGATTCTTGCTCATTTGACCTTATTATGGCTGGCTCCATTTTGTGGGCAATTTCTTAAGGTGGACTGGGCTCCGGCCTGCTCGGTACATGGGTTTGGCTCTGTAACTGAGCTATCTCTACCTGTTGGGCTTGCAACATTTCAAAAATCATACTCAAGCTAACTCTGTTTTCCTCAATGTTATAGGTGTCTCGAGCTGCAGATCGAGTACCACCATGAATTTCTCAAGGGCCACATGCGAGTTAACGTCTAGTGGTACTTCGACTCGAGCTTCAACGGCATCGAGAAGCGGCCTTCCGGTCCTGGGAGTCAAGTTGTTATTTTCATCTTGAAGGCCAGCTTCGTTGTCGATAGGTAAGGCCATTAATCGAGAGTTTGTCATTGCTAATCCGAAATCAAAGACACTTTCAAAAGACAAGTGTAAAATGGTGTCTGTCGCAGATTTGTACCAAATAACTACTGTTATCCTTAGCCCCATGGTGGGCGCCAAACTGTTTACCCGAAAAATTGAATAGAGTTAAATTTATATGTAGTTCTACGGGTATGTGGTATAACTTGACACAAATCGTAAAGATCGAAAGATAAACACAGTTGAAAGGAGAAAAATGAATGAGCAAATAAGATGAAGTTATGGAGCTCAAAAAAGGTTAATCTTTCAATATGAGAAATAGTATTTTTGTTACAATGTCTTGATGCCCCTTACAGAAACAATAATCATCCCTTTTATAGTGGAGGGATCCTACTTTAGATATAATAAAAAATACATAGTGGGAAACCCATGATGAATTAGTTTTTCCCTAATTTCCGCCATGATTCTCTCCCCTAGTGCGGTTGCAACGACTCTTGTCTATGAGCTCGATATTGACTCGAGCTCGGTATCGACTTGAGCTCTCGAGCTCGATTCTGACTCGGAGTCCGGTATTGATTTGGGGTCGGCGTCGGTCGGTCTCTGACTCATAAGCTCGATAATTTCGCTTTGCCTCATAGTTCGATTTGGATTCGAGCTCGATAATGATATCGAGCTTGACGTTGATCGGTCCTACAACTTGAAGCTTAATGACCTGACTTCGGACCTCAACCTGAAATTACGAAGACGCTCTTCGATCAATGTATTACTATCTCGACATGTTCGTACGAAGGACTAATCGGTTTTGGCCGTATATAGATCACAAGAGTTTATTGTACATAGCCTTACCCTACATTGCTGCAAGAGGCTGTTTCCACGGCTTGAACCCGTGATCTCCTGATCACATGACATCAACTTTACTAGTTATACCAAGGCCCCTTCTAGATAGATAAACAAATTTGGCTTTGACTGTCAGCTGGCTTAGAGGAAAATATGAACAAATTTTTAAGGTGTTTTCTTAGATATAAAAAAAAAATAAGGGTAAAAACAAGACTCTCACGCGCTCAAAAACTAACTTCAAGATACGCGGTTTGCCACATTAGACACTTGTGTTCAAGAGACATTGTAACCAAGTAGAGCTGCCTAGATGATCACTGGATAATTTAAAGTGTTAAACGGACAGTTGGGATCGAGTTTAAGTGTCTATCTATATAGTATGTATTTTGCCTTGAATTTTGGTGCACTATGTTGCAGCTAGCGCTATTATAAATATACTTTGAGACAACTTCCACTCTTTGCATTATTATTTCCAAAAACATTAACTACAAAAATAGATCTACTTCGGGTGAAGCCATCTTATGACCTAAACATGTCTTAAAAAAATAATAGAAAAGAATTTAAATTTATCACGCCATTCGAAATTATTCAATTTTGCCTTTCACTACATATTCAGTCCGTTTGTACTGTTATCATAGCAAATCCTTTATATATATATGCTCTTACCACTTACGGAGCTGCAGGCAAGAAATTGGCAGAGTCTAAAAAACAAATATTTTTCGAGAAAAAGGTACAAATTTGGGTGTGTTTGGTATGTTTGACGGAAAATGTTTTTCTGAATACCACTAATTTTCCCTTGTTTGGTTGGTGAGTGAAAATACTTTTCCGAAAAAGAATTTTTAGTGTTTGATTAGAGAATATAAAATATTTTTAGGAAAATAATTTTTTATGTTACTCTCCTCAACTCATCTTCCCCAAAAGCCCCATGTTTCCTGTACTCTTCCCCCCGACTCTATTTTCTTTAACAATTTAATTATTTTTTTCAAAATTCGCATAAACCCAAAGGAACTAATATGCTACTTTACTTTTTCACACAAGAACAACGTTGAAATTTGAGCTTGATAACTGAAAAGAAAATACTTTATTTTGCTGAAAAAAGTATCATTTCTACAACATGAAAAGAAATTACTCATTTTGTTGAATGAAAGAAAATACTTTTTGTACATCATAAAAAGAAAATACTCAGTTTGTTGAAATGAAAGAAAATATACATTTTCTACATCATGAAAAGAAAATACTTGTTTTGTTGGAAAAAAAATACTTTTTATATTTCAGGAAGAACGTACTCAGTTTGTTGAATGAAAGAAAATACTTTTTTCTACATTTTGAAAAAAAAAGTACTCGTTTTGTTGGAAAAAAAAATACTTTTTCTATTTAAGCAAGAAAATACTTAGTGTGTTGAAATGAAAGAAAATTTTTTTTATACATCATGAAAAAAAAGTGCTCGTTTTGTTGAAATGAAAGAAAATATTTTTTCTATATCTTGAAAAAAAGTAGTTATTTTATTGGAAACAAAATTACCTTTTCTATTTCAGGAAAAGAAAATACTTAGTTTGTTGAAGTGAAAGAAACTACTTTTTCTAAATCATGAAAAGAAATCACTCGTTTTGTTGAAATGAAAGAAAATATTTTTTTCTACATCTTGAAAGAAAGTACTTATTTTGTTGAAAAAAGTACTTTTTTTATTTCAGGAAAAGAAAATACTTAGTTTGTTGAAATGAAAGAAACTATTTTTTCTAAATCATGAAAAGAAAGTACTCGTTTTGTTTAAATGAAAGAAAATACTTTTTCTATACCATAAAAAGAAAGTATTCGTTTTGTTTAAATGAAAGAAAACTTTTTTTACATCATAAAAAAATATTCGTTTTGTTGAAATGAAGGAGGTGGAGCTGTAGAGGGTTGGGGGTTGGGTAGGGGTGGTGGTTTGG